>JAJHUR010090098.1:2927-34706 GCA_027495735.1 Lutjanus campechanus | reverse complement strand
CGGTTTTAAGAGGAAAGTTGAACTGCTGCTAGAGAGTAAGAGAAGAAATATGCATCAAATTAGTTTTTGAAGGTGGCTAACAAGCTGTCACATAGTTCTCTGATTCTCAATATTAAACGGATACCTTATGAGCATGTGTGTTCAGTCTCCAAAACCCCGGATCTCCCGTGTCTTGTCCCCGAGTGTGGTGCTGAGCAGAAGCTTTTAGAGGAGAACAGCGTCCTCTGGGTTTTTCTGATTCCGAGACAGCCGATTGTCGTCTTTTGTTTTGTGATACTGTATCGATTCCTGAAGGGGAGACAGAGCTTTTGTCTATAGCAACCCCCCCCACCCCCACCCACCCCCACCCACAGCCCTGTCCCTCCACTGGGAGGTCAGGGTCAAGAGCCAGAACAGCAGCGGTCTGTTAAAGAGTCACTGACTTGCTCAATGACACTTCAGCATGGTGAATGCCTGCTAAAAGTAGGGCAAAAACTTCAAACGAGACTGGTCCAGTGTCCTACCCTGCTGCCTCTCAGCAAAAGACAGAGGAGGAATGACCTATCAGTGTGTGTGTGTGTGTGTGTGTGTGTGTGTTTGAATGTGTGCATGTGTGTAAGGCTTTTTTGCTCGTGTCTTTGCCAGAGAGCAGATATTGAACATCAGACAGGGCAACTTGTCTAATTGCCTTCCAGCTCATATTCAGTAGCAGTGGGGGAATTTGTCTCCACCATTTGTCTAAAGAGTGTCCAAATCGTTCTTGTATTTATATACAGTATGTAATGTCCCATGATTCAGTGTTGGTACAGCATGAAACAACACTTTTGTTTTTGTTCCCATTTTTCATGAGTTGAAATTAAAAATCTAAGACTTCTTCTGTGCACACAAGGTGTTTAATTCACTCAAATTTTGTTCACAAATTTATTAACATCTCTGTTAGCAAGCGCTTCCCCTTTGCCAAGATAATCCATCCACCTGACAGGTGTGGCTTATAGAGATGCTGATTAAACAGTCAGATGATTACACAGGTGTGCCTCAGATAGGCCACTCTAAAAATGTTTAGTTTTATTTTGAAAAAATAAATGGATCAGGTACTGAACTACGGCTATTTCACAGAAGGCTATACCTCTTTTTTCCTAGGAGGCAAAGTCCTGGCCCACCTTACTCTGCCTCTGATTGGCTGGTACTCACTGCCTTTGCTGGTTGGGTGTGTTAGGTTTGGGCATGAAGTGTGATTGGTTAGGGTTAGGGTTAGAATATCAGAGTAAGCCAATCAGACGCAGAGTAGAGAGGGTCATGATGTTTTTTCTCTTGGGTGTCTTTAGCCCTACACTCTTAATGTTCAAGGTTTATACAAGGGTCCTTTATACCATAATGTTAAACGGTTCTCAAGAGAACCCCTTTGGCGGTGGGGGGGTTCTCTGTAAATTTCCCTGAGTTCATTCTCAATAAACCCTTGGAATATAAAAGGGTTTTCACTAGAACCTGCTGAGCATGTTCTAGATGAAACCTGTGGAATATTAAAGGGTTCTCTGTAAGTTCCCTTGAGTTAGTTCTCAATAAACTTTCCAGGGTTCTTGATAGAACCCCCTGGGTTGGTTCTAGATAAAACCCTTAGAATATAAAAAGGGTTGCTGTAGAACCCCCTCAGTGGGTTTTTGTTAACAGCCTTTGAAAGTGGTAAGGTTCTAGAGAGAACCCCCAGAGAGGGTTGTGGGTGGAACCATTACACTGTAGAAGGGTTCTCTATAGAACCTCTCATAAGGAGTTCTCTGTAAAACCTTTCACAGATTGTTCTACATCTAACTTTTTATGTCGGGTTCTAGATAAAACTCTCCGAAAAAGGTTTTACCGGGCACCAAGGATGGTTCACCTATGGAGACAAGCCAAAGAACCCTTTATGGTTCTATTTAGCACCTTCATTTCTCAGAGTGACAGAGCCACGATTCAGTATCTAATAGATGCCTTTTGTGTTTCAGGATCAAACTGCACATTTCAGAGTGTCCTTTTGTTGTGACCAGTCCAACACACACCTGTGCTGCAGTAATCATGTTGTTTTAATCAGCATCTCAATGCCACACCTGTGGCTGGATGGATTATCTTGGCAGAGGAGAAATGCTCACAAACATGGATTTTAACAACAATCTTGTGAACAAAATGTTCGAGAAATAAACTCTTTGTCTACACAGAAGAAATTTTAGATTTTTTTTACTGAAACGAGTGATAAAAATTGCTTATGTTTTTGTTTTTGTTGAGTGTATAATTCTTCTGTCCAAGACTCTATAGATGGCAGCTCAAGCACTCACAACATGAGAGCTGAACAGTCACTGCAGTATTATGCTGTGGTTTATTTGACACTGTTAATTATATAAAGACAGAAATTTAAAAGATGGACTCGTCTCTGACTAGCTCTGACTTTTCTTCTTTCAGCGTATTTGGTCGGGTTTGCATTTGTGGAGAGGCAGAATTTAGACAATTCAAACCTTTATCATTTTATTTTTAGCTTTCTATTCCAGCTTTTCAGCTCACTTACTAATTAGTTTCAGAGTGCTGCAGAGGTTCTTAACCTTTTTCCTCAAGAGAACCCTTCAATCATACATGCTTAATATGCTTCTCTTATTTTTTTTTGACAAATTCAGTGTTTTCTTCTCCTTGAATCTTGGCCTTTGTTCTATAAGCTCTTTGGATGCTTTGATGGCAGCTTTTTCTAATGTAGAACAAGGTGTTTTAAATGAATGAAGTGCTGAGATATAAGCCCACTGCAAGTTTACTTACACTCACAAAGATAGTTGGGATCAGAGCCCCCAGTTTTGGAACCAGTGGTCTAGACTCTACACTGTACAGCAAAGCTGCCGAAATTCTTTCCCATGAGGGGCAAAGAGTTCATCTAGATGGAGGGCTGTGGGTCAAAAATAAATATTGATGTTATATAAAATTACAACAAATTAAAATGTATTATAATTTATAGAAAATGTACATTCTGAATCTAATATTACGTTTCAAAATAATGAAAACACTTTACAATAAATTGCTTAACAGTAATTTCATTCATTTGCAAAGATGATGTCAAAAAAAAAAAAAAAACATCCATATGCTTCATTTTAGGAGCATAAATTTAAAAGTAAAGACACCTTTCTGACAGAAAGTCCATGCAGTTCAAGGTGCTTTACATTACGTTGATTAGCTGTATTATCTGACGTTGTGATCGAGAGTGGAAATTTGACTTCAGCTTAAAAAATTCAGCTTGATGAAAATATAAAGTTAAGCATCATAGTGACAACAATGAATAACAAATCAATACTGGATATTAAGTTTACATTGAGCAATGTTTACATTACACATCATCACAAAATGCCCCCATCTTACAGACCTTGTATTACAGACCTTGCACAGTCATTTATCACTTGCGGTCTCAGTGGGAGTAAAGAGTTAGATAAGACCTTTTAATAGAATTTAATAGGGAAGCTTAACAGCACTGTGCTGTACATTGCAGTAAAACTCAGAAGACTCAGGAGCAGATTCAGGCACAGACTCATCTGGCCACGGGCCTCAAAGCGCTCGGGGGGCTTCTTAGTGCCATCGGCCATCAGGCTGCACAACCCGGCAGCACCCGCAGACTAAGACTCAAACCAGCACTCACAGTAAAACTGCCCGTCATTGCATATGAATATTATACTGTCTGCATTTCATTGACATATTGCACATGTTTAAAATAGAGTCTGTACTTCAGGGACATATTGCACAGGTGTATACGTGGTCTATATTTCACTGGTGTTACATGTGTATAGAATAAGACTGTACTTTATCTCAGTGACATATTACACATGCATATAAACAGTCATTATGACTTTAACCTTTGGAACATTGCACATGTACATGCACATTCCCAGTTATTGTATATACTATTCTATTTTTATCTTATTTATTTTGGATTCTATTTTATTGACACGTTATTGAAAACATGCACATGTTAAATACTTTATTAATGAGAAATAAATGCATTAAGGCAGAGTTAACAGGTCATCTCATTGTTTCAGTTTTCATCTCATCAGGAAAACAATGTGAGGCATTTTAGCCTCTTTCATAAATGAGACAAAATAAGTGGCAGAATTAACAGGCTCTTTTGTTTTTTCCTCTCATCAATGAAACAATATACATATTTTAAATGCCCAAATAAAATCTCCTGTTCCCCACCTGTGGGTCACGACCCAGTCTGTGGGAATGACTGCTCCAGAGGATGTTATGGTGTTAAAACTTTTAAAATCCCTTTTATTCATTAATGAGTGCATAAATACAAAACATTAGAGGGCAAAACAATAACAAACAAAACTAAGTATTGGAATATAAAAGTATAGCTGCAATAAACAGGGTCCAACTAACAAGCATTGTTAAGAGACACAGTGATGCAGAAGTTGTCACATTGTTGACAAGTGGGACTTGGTCACATGTGGATTTGAACCCCTGATCTTTGGATCCCCAGAGAAGGTGACTGACAGACTGCATCACTGGAGTGACACGGTTTCTACACATCTTCTTACAAGTTGACCAGTCGCATCAGATGTGCAATACTGGATCATTTTTGTCTGTTTAAACTTAAAACACTTACAAAAGTAAAAATGTTGATGATAAAGTTCTGAAAAAAATCATACATCATCACTGCAGACTCACCGTTTGACTGATCTGAACACAATTTGAAAACACTTGATATCGACCATCTACAGAACGTCTGTATAGAAGATAATGGGTTTTTCATATTCATTAACAAAAAAATGGAGTGATGGACTTTTGAACTGACCACAGGATGCAATGAGACAAACTTAAGTCACAATTCATCAGATGTGCTGAAGAAATTTCAGCTCTGTAGGACGTACGGCTGATTTTTAGACGTTTGGATTGTGAAATGTCGAGAAAATTAGATTTGTTGTAATTAGTCATGCCCATTTAATCAGTTATTGCCAAAATTCATCCATAAACTGAGTCATGACCCAAGATCATATGAAACAATTTTTGTACGAATCCATGCAGCAAATTATGATATACAAAGTTTTCAAATCTGTGGCGCCCCCTAGTGGTTATACACAGTGTGCTTTAATACGTTAGCTTAGTGAACACTCCTGAAGATGTGTCTAAATTTTCACAATATCTCATTGCATTCATGAGTCATTATACATTTTATAATATTAGCTATTTTGATAAATAGTGATTGGCTCATAAAATCCAAACAGATAGGCATCAAAATTCCTTAGATAAATTTGGATCAGCAAAGCCTGTAGATGATGCTGACTAATTTTCAGGATGACTGGGCCGCTGGTCTAAGAGGAGTTTGCAAAAAAATAGGTTTTTGATAAACTTCAGAAAAAAGTCATAAAAGTTGACGTTGTCAAAGCAGAAGACTAACTGAGAAAAGATGCGGATGAACTGAAAGATTGAAATGTTGAAAGAATTTTGAGTCTAGTCTAAGCAGTTTTCAAGATAATTGCAAAAATGTAAACTTGATTGTTAGCAGCACCACCTTGAGGTCAATGAGTGACATTTTTGTTGCCTTAGTGGTGGGCGGAATCTGCAACCCACCTGCCAATTTTTGGTGAAATTTCATTTTACAGTTTTTGCAGCACAAACACTTTTAGTGGAGAAAATAATAACAACAACAACAAGAAAGAATAATTTGCCCAAAAACAATAGGGGTCTGCATCGAGTGATGCTACTTGGACCCCTAACCCCGGTGGTGTTACAACTTTGTTCAGCCTTTTTTTCCCCTAATTGTGTGTTTATTTTCTACCTGAACTGAAATCTGGCAACATATTTTTTAATCTAATCATTATTTCTATTATGTCAAAGTCCACAATCTTTCCACAAACCTCCCTGAGCACAAGGACCCCTGGTTGGATTGTATTTGTTGCAGCAGTAGTAGAAATGGTGATAGTGGCAGTAAAAGCAGTAGCAGTACTATAGCAGTTATTAGCTCATTCATTGTTTGATTTGAATTTAAAAACTATGTAACTCTTAAGGCTAATTATGCCTTCCAGCCTGATCAAGATAGGCCTATTTAAAAGCACGCTCCAGCTCATTGTCTCTGTATTTTTCTCTCTGTCCCCACAGTCCCTTTCCCTGGAATAAAGACCTATGTGGACCCTGATACATATGAGGACCCCACGCAGGCCGTCCATGAGTTCACCAAAGAGATCGACCCATCCAGGATCCGCATCGAGAGGGTCATCGGAGCCGGTATACACACACACACACAGGCCTGCACACACTCATCCACTTGTCTCACTGATTTGTGGGCGGAGGAGGATCGTTTCATGTTGGTTGTTAGGATAACAATACCTTCAAATGTGCCATAGGAGATGATCTATTTTCACTCCGCACATATAATTGCCATGAATCCCTTCTTCTCTATTGTACACGCTTTAGAGGACTCCTCTTCCCATTTCCCAGTGCCTCGCTGTCATTTTCTCTGCACAGACTAGAGGAAAATTAAAGCTTTAACAGGTTTAGAGAACAAAAGAACGTGCAAGAATAGATTCAAGGCTTTTTTTAGAAGGTGAAAGAGAGAATTTCATAAAGTTTAACTAATCAGAGAAGAGGCAATAACGCTGTGAGTTCCGATGAGAGCTGCAACACTGCCCCCAGGTGGAGCACCGTGCTGCCTGCTGATGGTGTTGTGATAGAGTCCTTACTGTGTTTATTTGTGTGTGTGGTGTGTGTGTGTGTGTGTGTGTGTGTGTGTGTGTGTGTGTGTGTGTGTGTGTGTGTGTGTGTGTGTGATTTAGGTGAGTTTGGCGAGGTGTGCAGCGGGCGCCTGAGAACGCCAGGGAAGAAGGAGATCGCCGTGGCAATAAAGACACTGAAAGGCGGCTATGTGGAGCGACAGAGGCGGGACTTCCTGCGCGAGGCGTCGATCATGGGCCAGTTTGACCACCCCAACATCATCAGGCTGGAGGGCGTGGTCACCAAAAGTAAGTAGGGTTATGAGAGATGTCATTTAATTTAGTTTGGAGATGTGATCAGCAAAGGTGGAAATAACAGAGGGGACATGGGGGTTTTGACTTCCTCTTTCTGGGGAAAAAAAAAGACAATTGTCCTTCTCAAGGAAGGGGGGGTGGGGGTACTCTTTAATTATGCTGAGTATATCTTAAAAGATCAAACTCTTGGCTATTTGGCTATTCATTATGAAGCTTATGAACAAATATTAATGAATATAAGAGAAAAAAAACCCATAACATAATTGGTATTTAGCTTTAATTTAGAAGAGCTGTGGACATGAGACTTGAGACACATCTGATAGCAATACTATTTAATGAATTTGTCCAAAAAAAAAAAAAATTAGAACCAGTGCTTGAGCTGTATTCTTGTCTTTTTTTGAAACCAGGAAATGAGACAGGGGTCCTCAGGGTAAAGCTAAACCCTTTTTATGCCTGATTAAATCATGTTTTTGATCAATTCTGACGTTGACTGAAATCTGGGACACAATTTTAAAGGGCCAACATTTTCATAAAAAATATATTTTGAAACAAAGATGATTATAATATGACATTTTTATACCTATGTTATAGGTATTGTTAGTCTTAGATTTTTTAATTCTGGAAGCACTTGTGTTAATTATGGAAGTGTGTGGTGACCTCCAGTAAGTAGCTATTTTGCAAAGATGAACTTAAAACACAGGATGTGTCAGACAATTTTCTTTACTTCTACCACTCAATTGAACAGAACACGTTCACAGACTGCATTTTGTTCGCTCCATTACCTCGTGGCTGAATCTTGTGATTCATCCTTGAAATCAGTGGGTACTAACAAAAATAAGAGGAAATTTGTTTGTATATTGCTTCCCGCATGAGGCCCAACCTGTCATATATACACACGAGGACCTCAGTCACTATCCTCAAATCAAAAATCGTCCCTTCAGTCTCGACCCACATGCTGCACTCACGTCAAGCCCTCGGCTTAAAAGCGAAATAAAACTAGAAACAAAAGCATTTGAAATTGCTCTCTCTTTACCCATCACTCTGTTTCCCACGGTCTGATAGATAAATGTATGCCTTTAGTTGTTTGAATGGTAAATTGCAGTAAAGGAGCACTTTAAGGTTGCAGCCGTCTCATTTTCAGGTATGAAATAACAAGTCAGACACTGTGTTTTTCTTTAAGATTGGTGAACTGATTCTGTTCAGTTTCTATAGTTTTGTCGTTTTTTATCCTCTATAAACACATTATGAGTGAGTGAGTGTGTGTGCATGTTTATATTTTGTGTGAGTGTCCGGCCTCGTTTTTGCGCAGGAATACGCTTTATCCACAAAAGGTGTGTGTTTGTGTGTGTGCGGACGTGTTAACGAGCTCTGTTTTACGGGATCACCCAGCGCAACATATGGTTGTTTTTACAGGGGGTGTATAAACTGAGACATCGCTGTGAATATAAATGTGTCCCCTGAAGACTTTACTTTCCCCTCCCTGCATGCAGATAGAGGACACTCCTCGGCTTTGACCCCGCCGACGAGGATTCAACTGATAAGGGTCTTTAAAGGCCGATACTGCCATTATTGCATTAAAGCTGCTGATTGCTGATATTTTGCACTGATATAGATTTACATGTAGATTTTATTGTCTGCCGTCTCTGAAGCTATTGAGAGAAAGAATCCTCCCACATGTCACACTGAGATAATTTCTCTGATAAGATTATCTGATGATTTAAAAAAAAAGAATAAAAACATTTTCAGTCGCTATGGACGAGAAGGACTTTTCTTTACATCAGAGGTCAACAACCGTGGCACAGCAGCTCTTTGAACAGCTCTGTCTCCCAGAAATGATGTTTAGATACAACTCATTTGCAACAAGAAAATAAATTTTTTGAGGCAAACTTAATGATGAGGTTCCTGGCAAGTTGCAAAAATGTATATACCGACCATAACAGTAAAATGTTCAAGACAATTTTTCATTTATTTCCCTCCAAAATAGGCAATCAGTCATTGTGACCACATCATAAGTAACATTAGTTAGTAGTTAATTTTACTGGCTAATAATTTCATCATACTTATCATTAATGACATGTTTTCACTGATGATAACACTACACTGTCAAAGTATTTTAACCGTAATTTTTTTTAAATTATTTTTTAATTTTTCAAGTTAATAAACCCTTGAACACTTAGTTTTCCTCTTATCATTTCCTTTGAGCAACTTTGAAATAAAAAAATCCACATGAGGAAAGAAACTGAGAGTAGGAGGATTTTTTA
Organism: Lutjanus campechanus; assembly: GCA_027495735.1. Classification (NCBI taxonomy): domain Eukaryota; kingdom Metazoa; phylum Chordata; class Actinopteri; order Lutjaniformes; family Lutjanidae; genus Lutjanus; species Lutjanus campechanus. The sequence continues at coordinate 25,501 of JAJHUR010090098.1, read as the reverse complement.
TTTTTTATTTTTTTTGCATTAGGAGGATAAAGTCAAAATGTTGACAACAAAGTTGAAACAACATGCTGACATTATTCTCATAATGTAATAATTATACAGAATAAAATCTTCCTCCCGTGATATATTTTTTCTTATCCGTGGCACTAACGCTGAAAGTTTGACCTGATTCTCAACATTTCAACTTTACTCTTCAAATGCAAAATAATTTTTAGAAAATCCTTAATGTGGCTCTAATACACACGCACGTACACTTCTCTCAGATAGTGTGTGAGTATTTAATTTTTAACACTACCTCAACAAAAATGAATGAATAATTAAAGGTTCGCTTATTAGCTTCCATGCGATGTAGTTCAAAGCTCCAGAAAAAGCAAGAAAATTGACCCTCAGTTCAGATATTTCTTTGTCAAACTTCTTACGAATATGTTATAATGTTACTTACAGCACATTAACATTTATCAAAGTGTTAAAACAGGTGCAGAATATACAGAGTTTGATATAACATGAAATGTAAATGCATAAAAACATGAATACACTCAGTAAAACAGAACAGAATCAAACATAAGAAGACACATAAAACACATTTACCAGGTCATCTGTGTATTATAAGAAAGAAAGTTATCAGAGCAAATCCTTTGCCATGACCGCCTGTTCAATGGTGCACACACACACACACACACACACACACACACACACACACACACACACACACACAAAACACTACACACACCAAATCACACAATCAGAAGTCATTTGTGCTTTTGTATCATATAGAGAGACATTAATTCAGAGTGTCCCCCTGCCTGCCTGTCTGCTTGTCTTTCACTCACTCTCTCTTACATCTGTTGTTGTTCTTCGGAGACTAATTACAGAGAGTATTGTGCTGTGACTGACTGCTATACCTGCTCTGAAATAACAGGTGATGCATTAGACTCTGTTAACAGGTGCGTTTGTTTTTGTTCAGGCGCCGCGCTGCATAACTATATACTGTTTCCAGACCTTCCTAATTAGCTCGGGAAAGCCAAGCTTGATCAAATAATTTCCCGTCTATCCCTGCGGTATTGGCGTTGAGGGGAAAGTATCTGCAAATTTAACTGTATGATGATGAGATTTTTGCAAATTAAAAACATCATGTGTTTATTTGATGTGAGGTAAGTAAGGCTCTGCTCATCCATTCATTCATATACCCACTGTGCCTCCTTTTCTTTGGTGACAGGAGTGTAGGTTTAGGATCAAATGAAATTTAAAAAATTAAATCATTAAAAATGGAAAAAAGGCATCCAAGAGGGCGATTTGGCTGTTTTTTTTTTTGTTGTTTTTTTAACATGGCGGTGCCAGAAGGAGCTCCCTACCTTTAATTCACCAGTGATCTCAACACTTCCTTTCAGTGTTTTGCCAGTGCTGAAGAAAGGTCAGGTCCTGCTGAACCCATCATTCTGCTGTCGGGGAAAAATGTCTCGTTTGGAGTTCTTTAAACCAATAACTATAATTTTGGGTGACACTAAGCCCAAGGTGCAGTGTTGTAGCCTGTGAGTCAGACTACACACCGTGCAACCAGCATCTACGAGGGTGCGCAACACAAAACATGTTTGTTTTATCGAGGTGTTTTCACCTGGAAGCTGCAGCAGGAGATGAATCCTTGGCAGCCTCATGAAACAATTAACTTTTGGCGTCCAGATGACTTTGGCTTGCACTAACGCATTACATTTTTGACAGGCCCAGATTTCTCCACCTGAAAAACATCAAGTTTTTTTTTTTGAGCCACTGTATCAAAGGTGCTGGAGAAGTTAGTTCCAGCATCATACTATCCTGCACTGCCCACATCCTGTTAGACATTTGTGTGTTATTTTTTTGTCATGATAGCACATAAATGCTCAAGTTATGGCCAAAAATGTTTTTGTGAGGTCACAGTGACCTTTGACCAGCAAAATCTAATCACTTCATCCAGTCCAAGTGGACGTTTGTACCAAGTTTGAAGAAATTCAAAGCACAGTAATAACATTAACAATAAATCACGTGTGTGTTTGAGCCTCAATGTGTTTGTGAGATATTATGTTCACAAGAGCTGGATGACCCCAAAACAGGCCACAGTGGTTGCTGGTGTGGAAGCATAAAAAAGGTTTTTCAAAAATTGTGAATCGCAGATGTCCTCCAGCATAATAGTCGTACATGTACACACAAAAAATTAGGCTGATTGGTCCAGTAGTATACGAGATTAACTCCAGGTCCTTTGGTCACTGCACGCGTGCAGGAGATTGCATAAGATAATGAATAGTTTCTGTGTCGCCTCTTATTTTATAGTTCCATTTTTCCATTCAACTGAGAGCACATAACATGTGACACAAGCCTCGCTGTTGTCATTGTCACCTGCTGTCAACTGTCTCTCAAATGAGAGACTGACAATAACACCGCTGACACTGTTTTGTTGTTATTGCCCATCTGTTAAAGCAATTGTCATTACTTTGATGGGGTGAAGCTGTGGTGACAGATTTAGACTTGTTGTGACATGTCACAATCTGCGAAATATCTTTTTGCATCTGATTTACTTGTGCCTTTAATTTCAGTGATGCAGAGAAAGTGCGACTGTTGTTGCACAAGCTTTACTATTTAATTGGTGAAATACTGGAAATTCGAATCATCACCTTTACTCTATAAGTGGCACAGCACAGCTGTTTGGCGTTGTGCTCTCACATTATGAAACAGAGAACATCCTACATTCTGATACTATTCCTCCCATCATGTGATTTTTCACATTCCCATGTGAGGCAAAACACTGTCTTGAATGTAAAGTGTGATATCATGGTGTTACTTCACCACAGTAACACTTTTATTTCTGTTTCCAGCAGCTCAGAATGGTTTACAGCTCACCGGCACACGGGCCTGGACAACTGCCTCCCAGCAGTAAACCAGTCAATCTGTGACACCGTAGGGATCCTCTGTAGGGAGACAATAACATTTGGAAAGAGAGCTGGTGCTTGCACCTGTTTCTAACTAATGTTTTATGTCATGCATGGACTGAATGCTGAACAGGTCCCGTTTGGCAGGTTGGACATGTTGAGATGGAAAAGTTTTATGAATTGAGTGTCTTGAGTCCATGCATCAATCACCCGCTGATGGTCTGTTTGTTTCCTCAGCCCCTTTCTCTATCTCAGACTGGCAGTTACACGCACATGCACACACTTACACACAGAGTGATTTTGTCAGCCTGTGTTTGCCAGAGCCTACAACTCGACTCTGAATATAATCTTAATTAATCAGAGAATCAATCAGGACCAGTGTTATTTCACAAATATGACAATTCACACATTCATGCTGATCAGTCGCTCCATATTCTCCTCTTATATCTGTTTGCACAAGCAAGTTCAGATGCTCACATAACAAATAATAATAATAATAATAATAATAATAATAATACACCAGTGGTTGTACAAAAGCTTCTTTATTTCTAAGTGACATTTTTGGATTGTCCACAAATCCAATCACAAATGTGTTTCAGTATCATCTGTTTGTGTTAATAAAAACTAGTAACATTTGTAATTGGAGGTTTCATTTACAGGTTTCATTGTCCAGTAATGATGTAATTTGTGATGGTCAAATTTAAAGCTATAATAATATTAAAACGTCTAAAAACGCTAGACTTATATTATATACTAGTAATGTTTCCAACAATGGTCAAACCCAGAGAAAGCTGCGATTTATTCAAGGTAACAGTGAGTTTCCTCCTAGTCGCTAGTTGCTATAACTTCTGGGAATAAATGGGATACATCGGATACATCAGAGAGTGAGGAAGGAAGTCAGCAAACATGACTGAACGTAACTCAAATAAAACTTTAATACGTAGTCTATGAACATGATTTCTGCCCAAAGTCATGTCAGATAGATTTTTATTTGCAATGGTGGTTGTTTAACAGTGAAGACAACAACTCCCATGATTCCACACTGCTTCATGACATCATAAAACTGCACCTTTTGTTATTGTTTTAATGTGAAATAGACCGCTAGTGTCAGAACTTGCATATTGTGTATTTAAATATATTGAATTTTATCACAAACCACTGAAAAGAATATATTAAAAAAAATATCAGCTATCAGCAATGTTTTCATCGTACCTCACAGCTGTTATTCAACAAATGGAAGTGGCTGGAAGTGACCTTAACATGATCTGTGGATCACATGATAGCATTGGTCATGCATTAGTCTCTACACACAAATACACAATGCAGAGCACTTATTATCCGTTTAGTCCTTGACATTGGAAAAAGTGCAAACTGACTTTATATGCATTGATTTATGTCACTTCCTTGGTACATTGTGAGTCATGTTGAAGTTCTGTCCACTGTAGACTGTCCTTCATGGCAAAAGATCCCAGTAACAGCAAAGAAATACCTTCTGGAGAAATAAGAGTGCATGTTGTGTTTGCGTGTTTGCAGGCAGGCCTGTGATGATCGTGGTGGAGTACATGGAAAATGGATCACTGGACTCATTCCTGAGGGTGAGTGTTGAGGCGATCAGAGAATTCCAAGTGTGTTTATGTCTGTTTGTGACTTCAGGTCTTGTGGGAAATACAAAACAATGCTGATTTAAATATAGTGTTTTAAAAAAAGACAAAGCGACAACATATCTGCAGAGGGCCTTGGTTGTAAAACTTTGAAAACGACACTTTGCATGTCTTTGTTATTCATTTTCAAAACCTTGCAGGCAGATAAAAAGATCACCCTTGGTTGGCTGGGGGCCAGAAAACAGGCAGTTTGAATTTGTCTCTGTTTTGGCTTTTGAATCATATTTTCTGCAGCATACTGTCCTGTCAATAAACTGCCAGCATAATCCTGAACAAACTATTCTGTTGCTCCGTACAAGTTGTTATTTTTTTGTCAGTGTCATTCCTTTTGTCTTTTTGTTTTTTTTCTCTCCGTCTTTATCGACCCTCCTTGTCTGGTTTTTGCAATGGCTCCTTCTCTGTCAGTTCATTTTTTTTTCTCTCTCTCTCTGTATCCTTCTTCTCCCTGTCAGCAACATGATGGTCACTTCACTGTCATCCAGTTGGTTGGCATGCTGCGTGGCATCGCCTCGGGCATGAAATACCTGTCAGACATGGGCTACGTTCACCGAGACCTGGCAGCACGAAACATCCTGGTCAACAGCAACCTTGTGTGTAAAGTGTCAGACTTCGGCCTGTCCCGAGTCCTGGAGGACGACCCGGAGGCTGCGTACACAACAACGGTACACCTGACATAATACTCTGAAACCAGGCAGCTACTACTAATGTTTTAACAAAGCTGAGCTGATCCCATTCTATTTCACGGGAGGGAAATACGTCCTTATAGCACACGCTTCAAGCTTTCATTAATTTAGTGTAAAATGAGTGACATTTTGGGCCAGATATGATGTACACAACACTATCAGTTTTTTGCACTTAAATGGGATGCATGGATGGATGGAAACTTTTCATTTTTGTTACATAAGTGCTGTTTTGTTTTGTTTAGTTTTATCTTCCCAACGAGCATGCAGTTTTATGTGCAAAACTGAAATGTTGCATTAAAGGCAATAAAGTTGTCAAATACTAAGATTTTTCATCAGCAGTTTGGTGCTGCACTCCAAAAACAGTGACATCTGGACTCAAGACTAATTTCTCTAGCTTATTTGAAAAACTTTAGACTGATGATTTGAAGGTAGAAGGCAGGGATGTTTCAGAACCTAAATGCAATACAATACTTTTGCATTCACAACAATATTCACTTGTCTTAGTGGAAAGTGGATGTTTTAGCTCTACAGGTACAATAGTGACAGCACCAAACATCTCTGGGGAATGCACACTTATGCCTCTTGCTGTTGGAAAAACACTTTTATTTGGAGACGTATTTGTGTTTCATGACAGGAGAGTTATTCAAAAGTGCTGTGTGTGACATTCAGAGGCCGAAGTAGACCCACCAACATCTCAGACCAACACAAATGTGTGCTTTGTTTACTCTGTTAAAATTGGAAGAAAAAAAAAGAAAATGGCACCTGAGCACACACTGTTCACAAAACTCAGCTCAAGCTGTCAAACAGGGAGGTGCTGATCAAACATGGATCAAGATTATGTTACAACATTGCCCATTTCTCGCCTAAAATGTTTTCTGAAACAAAGTTTAGTGCACAGTTTAGCTGCAAGAAAGCAAGAAATATTGTGACAATTTTGTGTCCTGTTTCCAACAGAGGCTCCTGAAATTCAGATAAAACTGTCAAACTCGGCTGTGTTGATCAAATATGGATGAAGAAACATATTTTAGTGTACTGCTTAGCTGTAATATGAGAAAGTGACTCACCAGGCGGCCGTGTTGAAAACAGGAGGAGGACAGCAGGACTGCACTAACAAACACACTAACATACACTAACATACACATGCAGCCAGTCCGGATAAACAGAGGCCTGTTCAGACCCGGTGTTAACGTGCCTCCTGAGTGGTCCAATCACAAGCGGACAGCTCTGAGCATGTGATTTCACACCTGGCATCACAATGCGTCTCCAGATGTGTCTCAAGTAACCACTTACGATCCGATCTAACTCCCTTCCCCTATATGCAAATAAATACGAGCACTGTTTTGTCAGTTGAATGTTCATTACTGTACATTACACACTAAACTCCTCTATCAGCCTACATGAGCCTCATGTTTTATCTGCACTGTCAGCAGCTCAGCAGAGGCTGAGATTTTATAACTGAACCATGAGCACTTTTAATTTTTTTCTGACTGTGTGGAAATCTGATGTTTTCACCTCACAGATCACGAAGAAAGACATTAATGACAGAGTCAGAGAAAATGTCTCTCTCGACACAATGTTAACTTCATCTAGTCATTCAGAATACAATTATACAGTCAGATTCCTTCTCTGTATTTCACCCATGTTAGTATAAGGAGCAGTGGGCAGGACCGACTCCAGGTGTAAGCCAGCACCTTGACAGGAGAACTGACCTACCATTCATGTTCTTGATGGTGGGGGAACCCGGAGCATCCAGAGGAAACCCACGCAGGCACAGGGAGAACACAGACAGAACCCACAACCTTCTAACTGTGAGGCGAAAGTGCTCACAACTGCGCCACCCCATTAATGCCCCATTACATGTATTAATGTATTGCATTTAGTGCCAAATTTACAAGAATTCATGAAGGATTAAGAATTTGCCAAAGCAGTTTCACTTCCCCGCTCCGTATATGAATAAACACATTTGCTAAATGTTCTTTCAGGGTTAGAGAAACACACACACAGCGGGAGCGTGACTTCGTTCTCTGGTCAGGACGCCGCTATATCTTTACATAACAAACAGTTGTTTGCTGACATCTGATGAGGCTGAAAGTTGTATATTGCACCTTTAATTCAGTCACTTGCAAAAGCCGTCTGAAGAGGTTTCCTTAAAGATATAACCTGCTGTCCTCATGTCGTCGATCTTAAACTTTAACAAAGATCGTGAATATTTAGTGTCGTGCTTGTTGGGTATTTCTAACCTTCATTGTCTCCGATCATAATAACAATGCAGATGGGACACCAGAATGATATATTGATTTAAAAACCAATACATACATCAGCTTTATTATATTTACAGAACCACAGCGGTAATAACAACTTTTTTTTCAGTTCGGTCTTATTTACTGCCAGTTGGCTGACTTCTCCCAGTCTGTTCCCGGCTTTGTGAGAGAACCTCATTAGAAGTAGAGTTGGAAGTCTTGAACTATGAAAGGCACAGGAGTAGAGACAGCAAACAGCAACTCAATTACAGTGATGTACTGAGAGTTTACCAGACACTCCCTACCAGCTGTTGTCTGGCTGATCCTCCCTGTATCACCGCATTAACCAAAAACAGTCACATCTGATGTATGAACTGGCATAGATACAGTAGTACCTTGAAAAGTTTTTTGTGTTGTTGTTGTTCAACACCTTACCAGTACCTAGAGACGGGGCTCGCACGAACTTAACCTTTATTTCCTGCCAACACATCTGCTGCTGTTGTATCTCAGCACTTTTTATTCTCAAAAGCAGGTTCATTGTTTCCGCCATCAGTGTTGAAAAGGCATTCAGAATTTGGGACACAGTTTTCCTTTCGAAGATTGTATGTGCAGACAGAAGCTTGAGACATCAGCAAACTGATGTGTCGCCCTACTCTTACTTGATTAGGCTGATGAAATTTCTCCTGAGGCTGGCGGAAAATGGACTTACGGCATACAGCAAAAGCTAAACTTCAAAAAAAAGAAAAAAAAACTTTTGTGCTGAAATGACGCTGTTCCGTCTGTTCCGTAAATCTGTCTGAGCCCAGCATGACCTTCATTTCCTGGTTTGTATTGAGGTTATTGTGTGAAGGAAATGCCGTGTTTATGGTTCCAAGTTTAGCTTTCTGCTTCACAAGACTGCGGCTGAAATCCGCAGAAGGGAAGCGAAGGCTGAGGTGAGGCGAGGACGGAGAAGAGAGGAGAGAAGTGAGGAGAGAGGTGAGGTGAGGTGGAAACTGGAGGTGATAAACACAGAAATGGTTCGTCAGGTTGAGGCTACTAAGATGTTGAGATGCACTTTGAATGATTTACCAGTTGTGAATAACAGTAGTAAACATTTTTACGATCAGTGGATGTCATTCAAGGTTTACCTGTCAGTTTTTAGTATGTGCTCAGTGTGCTGATACTTCCATGCAAGGCTGTAGAATTGGGTAGGGACATGTCCCTAATCCAGGGACTACTGAATTGTTCCTGGCAATAATTTTGATCAAAAGATTCCAATATAACCACTATTGGAAGTCAGTGTGTTGTGACAAAACACTTTGCTAATTATAGATGCAAAATAAAGCGTTTTTAAGTTCTTTACTTGAAGCTGTCGTAGGCGACTTTGTTTGAGGTTCTTGGAGATGTTTCACCTCACATCCATGAGGCTCCTTCAGTTCTAACTGACTAATGGGGAGTTCTAGATATTTGACCTGTAGAGGGTTCTCTAACATTCTGAGAGTCATGTGAGTCGTGGACTCACCGAGCCAACTTGTGGATCACTGGGGTCACCTGAGTTCAAGTGTAGAGGGGAGTTAAACTGCACAGGGAGTGATCGTACACTCTCAAATGGGTTCCAATTGAAAGAAAGAGTTTTTCAAGGAAGGAACTCTTTCGTCAAGGGTTTTGTGCACCATAATATAAAAGGATTACCTGTAAAATTCCCTGAGTGTGTTCTAGATTTTACAAAATTGGAATATAAAAGGGTTTTCAGTCGATCCATCTGGGTTTGTTCTAGATAAAACCCTTAAAATGTAAAAAGCTTTTCTGGAAAACTTCCTGAGTGTATTCTAGATGAATTCCTTGGAATATAAAAAGGTTCTCTGTAAGTATGTTCTAGATAAGTCGGTAGAACCTCCTGGGTGGGTTCTTCATAAAACCCTTGGAATATAAAAAGGGTCTCAGTAGAACGTCCTGGGCAGGTTTTAGAAAAAGCCCTTCATTATAAAAAAAAAGGTTCTCTGTAAAAAGTGTGTGTGTTCTAAATAAATCCCTTGGAATATATATATTTTTTTGTAGAACCCTCTGGGTGGGTTCCAGATAAAACATTTGGAATATAAAAAGTTTCTTGGCAGAGCCCCCTATGTGTGTTCTTGTTAGCAACCTTAGAAGGTGAGACGGTTCTGGGTGCAACCATTTCACCATAGAAGGGTTCTCTGTAGAACCTCTCATAGGGGGTTCTGAGTGAAACCCTTCACAGATGGTTTTAGGTGTAATCTTTTATGTTTGGTTCCAGATAGAATTCTCTGAAAGAGTCCGTAGTGGAACCTTTATAAATGGTTTTACAGGCAAGCAAAGAGGGTTCTCCTATGGGGCCAAGCCCCAAGAACCCTTTATGGTTCTAGTTTTCACCTTTATTTCTAAGAGTGTAGGTCTGCATTGTATGTGGCTGATAGGTGGTGTTGAATAGATCACCTCCTCTTTTGAGTGATGGTTGTTCCAGATGACAAAGATGGCTTTTTTTCACTCCTCGTCAGTCTTCTCTGGCCACATTGTTGTTCTCAAAGGGGAGTCCTTTGTCCTTAAGTTGTAGGTGGACTGCTGATTCCTGACCTGAGGAACTGTCTCTTTGTCAGTTAGAGCTGCAGAAGCCTCTTGGGTGAGAGGTGAAACGTCTTCAAGAACCCCTAGCAAAGTCCAGTTGTCTGTGACACTTTCTAGCAAATACCATCATCTGGATGACTAAGAATCTTCACACACGCTTTAAAGTTTGCATGCTGTAATCTTAGTCAGCACTCCTCTGGCAGCAGCACAGTGCCCCTCTCTTCCCCCTCAAACTCTTCCCCCTCAAACTGTGAGCTAGGAGACTGACACCTTTTATTATGCTTTACGGAGGCAGTCTGTGTCTCCGTCGCTCTGAAACTTTGTGATAACAGAGAAGAAGAACATGGTAAGGTGTAGTGATGAGAAGAAGTAACCTGGTTAATTTCGCTCACTCAGCACAAGCAAACTGACTTATGGCCTCCACAATCGTAGCTCAAAGATGTTTTTTGTCCCCACCAGCCATGACACAAAATATCTGCCCTTGTTTCATTTGTGCATGAGTCTTTACTTTATACTGTGTATCAACAGGGTGGCAAGATTCCCATCCGATGGACCGCTCCTGAGGCCATCTCATACAGGAAATTCTCCTCGGCCAGTGATGCGTGGAGTTATGGCATCGTCATGTGGGAGGTGATGTCGTACGGGGAGCGGCCATACTGGGAGATGTCCAATCAGGATGTGAGTATTGTAGTCATCACAGTGGTTGTCTATGGTGCAATTGAAAAATGTCCTTTAGTATTACAGAAAGAGTGAAAAAAAAACTCCACCTCATTATTTTCTGCTCACTCTCCTTCCTCAATCAAAAAGCTCTCGAGTCTCACTGACTTAATCCGACAAGCTTCTGCTGCCAAGTTTATAAGTCTTAAATACAATTTACTGCATATTCAAGGACTTATAGTCAGATTTAACAGAAATGGACCTTGACACAACGTAGCTTTTTAGGTGATTTCAGAAAAGAAGTGGTAGTATGGCAAGCCGTTTTAACATTTAATAGCTAGGCTGGATATGTATTGCAGATATCCGTAATTCAATTCTTCCTATTCAAAAATAACGTTTCAGGTATCCACAACGTCATTCTTACTAGGACAAAAAACTTTTCCCATTCATGTGTATGGGATTTGTCATTACAGATAGTCATAATTAAGTTGCAGATATCCACAAGTCACAATATCTACATCTGAATTATGACCATCCCTAATTCCAGTTAGAGATATCTACAATGTAATTTTGACTAGTCGTAATTGCAGTTCAAGATATCTTGGGTTGAAGATATCTTAATTTAGTAATTAATGCTGCACAACAGCTTCTCTACTGTTTCCTGGATAAAACATGAGATACTAAAAACAAAGTTGTAAAACAGACTTTGATAAGCCCTGGTAACCAGACGTCTCCTTCATTTAAAAAAAGCAGAATAATTACGTATTGCTGACTGATCTGATGTGTGTGGAGGTCTGTATGGTTATACTGTAGCAGCCTAGTGTTGTTTTTAGGGATTTTAATGATGGTAAACACAGTCAGTGGCTGTGTGTAGCTGCGCAGTGCACTGGTGCAGCACTTCTCAGAGGCAACAAACATCACTGGTGCTTTTTTGACTCATGCAGCAATCTGTTATGGAAAAGGAGCAACATGCTGTTTCTGCCAGTACTTGTTTGACACAGCTGTATCAGCTAACTCACTGTATCATTGTAACTCACTGGTGTTTTACCTAACAAGGAATGAATTAAACACAATGATATTTGCTTTTGAATTAACTACTTCTTAAAGTGATTTTCTGGAGGGCGTCCCAGGGAGCGTTCTTGGAGGATGGAAGAGACCTTTTTAATGTTGTTTCCCCTCACAAGCCTGGTTCTCTAACCTCAACACCGCAGCGCACTTTAATATCAATTCAGGTCCCGCTCCACTGAGTAAATTCTGAGTTTATTTTCTATTATATCTGTTAAAATTGTTGCCCTTTAACCTGCTCCCTGGCTGTGAGAGAGAAAGAGAGGGGAGGGGAGGAACAGAAATGCTGGGGAAATTCACCAAAAGGATGAAATGATGCATTAGAGGGAAAGGAAAAGGGCAGTAAAGGTCAGAGGTTCAGAGGACTTCGGTCCAGTAGAGGGGGAGTTTAAAGCTGTGGATTCAGTGTGGCTGAGCAACCCACTGATCCCTGGGCTCTGGTCAGGGATTGGAGGGACCATGGAGGAAGCAGATCCATCCCTCTGTCCGCTGAGTGTGAAAGCTCCACCGTAATCCCCTCAACCCCTTACACACAGACTCGTACACATCTATACACCGACACCCACACAAGGTCCCAGGGTTTGGGGAGGATTTGTGCTGTTTGGGAATTGCTTAGAAGTGCTTTCCAAGGCAAAAGGCCAGCCAAGCCGCAAAAGCAGCCAAACACTATCTCATCCTGGTCAGCCACTTACCACAGCTCCCTGCAAAGATACATGGATCTCTACATTCTCACTGACTCACAGATATGATATGGAGATCTGCCGTATGGAGACTACAGCAATACACGCTTATCAGCTCAGATAAAAAAAGGAATTTACACTTGCATGCGGTACATGTTGGATTCGATTGAGAGTACAGATTAGCTTTTGGCACATTAATTTACAAAAAGAATAAAGTTCAAACTTATTTGTACTACACAGAAAAACAAACATCCAAGGAGGAGGTTATGGGAAATAGTAAAAGCTTACAAAAGCATTAAATATGATGATGCTTCCTGTTTTGCCTTAATTGCTCTGTTGGTCTCATCAATTATTTCTCTGATTCATGATGAAGGATCAAGTGTCTTCACAGCAGGCTTAAAATTGGACAGGCAGAGCTATTATTAATGCATCTTACAGGGGCTTGGATTGATTTTTCTTGCAATAAAGACGTATCAAATGACTGAGTGAGTGAGTATGGTATGTGAAATGGGTCACTCATAGTGATGACAGAGAATTGTCACCTCAGCTTTACAGAGTTTCAGCTTATTGTATAGATCTTTAGTGTAAATAGGCAAACGCTTTGCCACATCACATTTAAAGGGGATGATATGTCAATGTTGTGTTGTACTTTGTGCGATGTGAACATGGTTAACAATGCTAAACATCAACACGCTGGCACAGGCCCAGTTCTACAGGGCCGCAAAAGCATGCACTACACCCCCAGTTGAAATTTGAATAATAAATGGCAAGCGCATGGTGGTAGATCACGGCTCCGTGGTGTCCACAGCTGTCTGTGTACGCCTCCATTTGTATGCTTTTTCAGGGTGCACAGAGTGCGTGTCTCCATGCGCACCTTTCTATTTTTTACTATTTTAAACAAGCAAAAGGCCTGGGTGCTGATGAATATAGATCAGCAGGTGCTGTGATTATTAATTCATCTCTCAGCCAGTCACATCACTGGTTTCATAACTCTGAAACAAGAGTGAATCCAAAGACAGATGGAGTATGATTTTCCATCATGTATTTTTAATAACAATAGAAATTGAAAAACTGATTTGGTGATGGTAACATTGTATCAGTGCTATTGTAGCAATCACATAATGTCACATAGTTTAGTAATTAATTTACTAAATTATTACTAATTACTTTTGCTTTAAAAAAAAAAGTTGGAGAGGTTACGATGAGCCCTGGGAATCAGTCGTCTCCCTCATTAAAAAAAAAGCAGAACCAAGTAATAACCAACCAGTCAGGTGTGTGTAGAGGTGTGTATGGTTATACTGTAGCAGCCTGGTGTCATTTCCAGATGATTTAATGAAGGTAAAGACAATGAGTGATCGTGTGTAACTACACTGCACTCTGGTGCGGCACTTCTCAAATGCTGAGGAATTATGAACATACTATCGGTGGCGTTCTGACTCATAAGCAAGCTGTTGTTGAAAAGGAATGATTGTATTCAACAGGACAGTCAAGACAAGACTGTTTACAACTTTTTCCAGTTGTGTTACAGCATTGTCAGTTAATCAGGGACCACACTCAAACCCGTAATACCTAGTATTTTTCACTGCTGCTGACGGTAATGCACCTCCACTAATTTCAGATGCACCCCGACTCATTTTGTTCTGGAACTGGGCCTGCATTTGCATTATAATTGTTAGCCTGTTAGCATGCTGACATTTAGGTCTCTAACACCTCCGTGCAGGTGTACAGCCTCTTTGTCTTGTTACATCTGCACATGACCAATGTGAAACCAGTGCATGAAAGGAGGGGGAAAAGGTTAATGAAAATGGGATCTCCTCAGCAGATATATGAAACACAGACATTCATTATGCATTTAAATTGTTTTAGAGAGTTTGCATATAATTTGAAAAGTAAGACCGACTTGTATCACTGTAAAACTTTGTAAATTCAGCTCCAGATCCTCAGACCTAACATGCAAATCCATATAATGCCAGTGAATGTTATCTTATTCAGTGGGTTTATTGTCCGTCTGGTCTGCTGCATAAAGAAACCAAATCAATACATCTTTTAAACTGGTCATAGGTTAACCGATATGGCACACAGTAGAGGTCTCTAAGTTTAACTTTCAAACCAAGTAAAGGCTAAATAAATTTGAAAGCAGCAGCCGTCATCCGCATTTAGACTTCTTCTTTCATCACATCCAACTGTCTCTCCAGGTGATTCTGTCCATTGAAGAGGGCTACCGGCTGCCTGCACCGATGGGCTGCCCCGTGGCCCTACACCAACTGATGCTGCACTGCTGGCAGAAGGAGAGGAGTCATCGGCCCAAATTCACCGATGTTGTTTCCTTCTTGGATAAACTGATCCGTAACCCCAGCAGCCTGCTGCCACTGGTAGAGGACATTCAGAGGTACAGAACTGAACAGAGTTCCTTGAATCAAATTAAATGTAAATGCATCGTAAGCGACCTGGGACTTTATTTGTCAATCATAAGGGTGTACTGTTACCTCAGAGCAGTTATTTGAGTTACAATAAACATGGAGCTATGATATGACATTTCTCTTAAATCCAAGCAAAGATGAGTTTGACTTCCCTGGGTAACAAAGTTTATGCTTTCACTCCTACACCTAAAAGTGTGACCAAGACTTTAAGCCAGTAAGGCCAGTGGTACAACTCCGAGTTGCTTTAGAAATACTAGCAGGATGTGACATTATCTGTTTTTTGTTTGTTTCTTCTATTAGTCTACCAGAGTCTCCGGGGGAGGAAATGGACTACCCGATGTTTATCTCCATCGGAGACTGGCTGGACTCCATTAAGATGAGTCAGTACAAGAGTAATTTCATGGCAGCGGGCTACAACACATTGGATGCTGTGGCGAGGATGAGTATTGAGTGAGTACAAAAGCCAAATCATAACCATTATTAAATGGCACGATACCAGATAGGACCTATCTCTGTAGCAGCAGTAATGACTCAAAGGGGCAAAGTTTGTTTTTTTTAAGATGGACTGTGAATGCCTCTTGATGGTGATGTCATAGTGATATCATCAGGGTCATAGACGTATATACGTAGACGCTGCATTAACCGCTTCTGCATGTGGCTTTTGGCTTTATGATCATGCATGTCATGAAGGTGTACAGAATATACTATTCATGTTTTCCTATAATTTGCACATTTGGTCTCACACCTATTGATGCAAGATACTAACTTACACTGATATCAGAATACAGACCCTCCAGCTGAGCAGACTTTTGTTACTGGACATCTCTAAATATCCATATATTTTTTCACTATTTACTTTACTATTTTCCAGTATAACCTTATGATGGTCAACTTCAGAATTTATCAACAGTCACGTTAAAGTCATTTGAAAATCTGCAGGGAAGTCTAGTTGCAGTGAGGGTTAGGGTGTCAATGAGTAAAAATCTAAGCGTATCTACTTAAATTAATGATCACAAAAAACAGTCTTTTAGGTTGTGGTTTTGTTGGCTTAACCAAAAAGTGAAGAGACGACCCAATGCGAACCAACAAGAACACGAATCAGGCACACAACATTCTGTGTGATGCAGGAAGTCGGGCTCTATCCCCGGATTAAATACCAAGTTTTTAGTTGCTGTCAGGCAGGGAGGGTCAAATGGAAGATGTTATCTAGTTGCATTGTGTGGTTTTGGGGAGTGACTCATACAAGGCACTAAAAGTCAGGATATTTCAGCCTCTGCTGCTTTGATTCTTTCATTCTGTTTGTCACAAGCTCCCAAACTTTATGTACGTGTAACACTAAATTGCAAAAGATGGCTGTTTAATTACTTAAATGATTCAGTTTAATCTCATAAAGTGCATTTTCTTACATACAAACTAGATGTTTTATAATGCACACCTGGCAAACAGCTGTATGTAAAAATGAAATCTGAAAGATCCAACATCAAGTTCCCAGTGTGAACACTAAACCACAGGGTGTACAAACAAACAGAAAAAGCAACGATTTCAAGACAATTACATCTATAATTGATACAAAAACATCCTTAAAACGAAGCAAACAGTATCTTTCAAAATATGTAGTATACTAATTTGAAAAAGAAAAAAAAAAGTACTGACTGATTTGTACCAAACAGTGTAAACTTCTCGCGCTCAGAGGGTCTCCTCAGAGAAAATAAGGCAATGAATGAAGTCAATGAAAAGTCCTCACAAGTTAAAGTGTTTTGTGTGTGTGTGTGTGTGTTTGCGTGTGTTTGTGTTTCTGCTCTCGGCCTAGAGATGTGAGGCGCCTTGGGGTGGAGCTGATCGGCCACCAGAGGCGGATCATCAGCAGCGTACAGACCCTCCGCCTTCAGCTACTGCACGAACAGGAGAAGGGTTTCCATGTATGAGGACACCCTTTAACACAGCCTGGGACGGACAGATAGATGGACCGGACGGAAGTGAAGTTTAGACCGTTGGACAGACAGTCTACAGCCTGTGCCTGAGTCTGAACCCCTCATACAGGAGGTCATTGGACAGACTACCACGGCGGACTGCCCCCTGGTCTCCCTCACATCCAGTAGTAACAGACGTTTTCCTACTATACACCCCTTACCCAGAATACCTGGTTGTGCCAGACTATTGCAGACTTTACAGACTGGCCCAGGCCCTCACTTTAGGGGAATGTAATGCCTTGTTGCAGCAGCAGTACTTTGTGTGTGGAGCAACAATATCTAGAGATGTAGATTTGCAAACGTAATCTACTGAACCTTCTGACTCTTAATTTTCGGTTGTTGTTCTTTTCTTGCTCCGAGTCGTGTGCTCATGTAGCTGCTATCAGGTGTGCAATCGAGAAATTTTGTCTTTTGAAAAAAACAAACAAAACATATATCTTCAATATTTTTAATTTTTGCAGTTTGATAATTTATCATGAAGGTTTTCTTTGCATTGCTTTAGTTTACCCTCTCTCCAGAGAATCTGGTACGCTAATACTTGAAGAAAGACGCGAGAAGCGAGCTATGGAGATTTCTTGAATGTTTAAAAGTGTATAGACAATTAATCGATAATTATTATCATAACCTAATATCTATATATGTGCAGTCCTGTATGTGAAAGCCCTAGTAAATCTGGATTTTATTCAATTAAGATGTTTTATTTATTTAAGATTTTTATCCAAATCAGCAATACAGTATTATGCAGTCACCTCAGTATCTCAGAGAGATAAGGAATCGTGCAATGAGAGACCTCTTGTTGACATGGAAACACGAGGCTCACACAACACCATCCACCTGTTTTTACTCTCACGCGCTAAACTCGCAGAACTGGATCCGTTGCCTTCATATGAACAACCATACAAGTCTATTCTGACAGGTTTTTAGCAACCAGTGTACTCACAGTCATGTGACGAGCCTGATTTTTTTTTGGATTGCGAATGTTAAACATTGCCTGAAAGTACACAGTCTCCACTTTCTTAACATATGAATGTTCACAAACTTAGATATAGATAGGAGATGTTTCAAGCGGTCTGGAAACTTAACATGGACTTATATGGTTCTTCAGAGTTAGCGGTCATACACGCTCATTGTTTCTTTTTGCCTGCACACACACACTAAACCAGGCAGTGGACTGCACTTCTGGGACAAAGTTGATCCAAGATGTCAGAGCAGGAAAATCCATTGGATGGTGCAAAGCTACAGGTTGTGGCAGTGTGGGGAAACCAGTGTATATAGTCTGAAATGGAAAACTGTGGGTTCTGCAGTAGATGATGTCAAGTTGTCAGATGTTTGCCATTGAAATCTACATTTTTCTTCATTCTCTAAGTGGATAGGCTGTGCTGCAGATTATAACTAGTCGAGTTGGATATATGAATAGAACTAGTTAGTTGAGTTGGAGGCAGCAGAAGTAGCTAAAAAAGTTTTGTGTGATCAGGACAGATATGACAGAGCGGCAGAGAGAATAAATCGGTCCCTCCAGGAAGTTGTTTGCAGTTTTGTGTGTTTTCATGCAAATTCAACCAATCCCTGTGAATTCTGCACAACCTCACAATTGTGTCAGATCACCGCAACTTTTCTGCAAATTTGACCATGAGTCATAGCAGTCACCTGCGCCAGCATCATACATGCACGGCTCAATGAATCAACTCAATTTTGAGGCGAATTTAACAGGGTTTTTTTTTTGTTCATATTTTTTTTTATTTTGTCATTGTTATTAACATTTATCAATGCTCTGTGCACTTTTATATTTCATAATTTTGTGTTTGCTGTTTTGACTGAGTTTGAGCTTCTTTGTTCAAAGGTGGTGCACTTCTTCATTTACAAATAAAGCATATTTTGTTAGAATTTTTGTCATCCTGAGCCTCTTTGGTAAGGTTACTTGGAACACTCGGAACAGACTGCGGTTTTATTCTCACAGGAACAAGTTGCCTCTGATTATTAATGAAAACAATTGCAATCACACCTTTCTTTTTTGCAATTGCCTTTCGCTAAGCCCCTCCTGTGAACAGCAACTGTCCAATCATGGGTTAGGAACCATAACTAGGGCGTTGCAGGCCTGTCAAGCTTAGCATTTCTCTACATGTTGAAGCGGTGTGCATGCTAGCTCTCTTGGGTTAGGATTAAACCGGGTTAGTTTACCTCTAATCTCGGTTCTCTTCCTAGATGCAATTGTGGTCTAGCTGGTCTGACTGAGTGACTGTCTCAAGGTCCACTGCACTAATCTTAATCCCTGGGCTTCCTTTTCCCACGTTAATGAGTGTATTTCTACATTTGACCAATGTTTGCCAGGATGCACGTTCAGCCTCAGCCTGTTTGCATTAACACCGTATCATGTACACAGCTGTTAAATATGTCAGCTGGAGACTGATTTCTCTCAGCTGACTCGAGGAGTTAAAGCATTAGCATTAGCTTACAGCTACACTTATGAAATCTGCTAGCAAGAGTCATTATTTTAGCTGATAAAATCCACAGTCATCAGCTAAAAATGTTTCAGTTTACCTCTCTGTGGAATCAAAGACCGAGTGTGTCAACAATTACTCCCAGTTTCCACATTAAATCTGCCATGTTATCACTGTAAACTGCATATATACAGTGCGATAATAGAAAGCTTGACAGGCAACAGTAACTAAGGAGGGCGGAGCTTAGCGAAGGGTCCATTTCATCCCACAAAATGGTTAAAAAACATTGCAACATGCATCAATTTTTTTTTAAGAAAAGTTGTCATTTCAGGCATTTTAGGCCACAACTATCCCAAACAGAGCCTGCAACATCCTGGAGGGACTGGTAAATGACTTTCTGGAGGGCGAAGAGAGAACGAACATAAACAGCAGCATCATAACTCATCGTGTGTCATTCAACAGTAACACTCACACACACTCACACACACACACACACACACACACACACACACACACACCGGCATACACACACAGAATGCCTTACAGTCCGTTAACCATGCAAGACAGGAACACTTCGGAGTAGTTCATAAGTATCCGTGCAGTCACAGGACCTAGCCATTAGTTTGAGTTGTATTCCATATTCCAGAGAGCGACCTGCCCCTCTGCAGCTGTGGGGTTTTTTTCATAAAACTGGGGCTCGGTGATTAATGTCGAAGGCGATCTGGATCTAGAGATCTGTGCCTTTCGGTCACAGCACAATTATGCATCCAGGCCTTCCGAAGTGGGAAAGATGCACACATACACATCCAAACACACCTAGACACACACACATACAGTATTTGCACACACACACACACGCTCACAGTCACCACCCCTCTACAGATTATGGAGAATATCAGATGCTGTTTGTTTAGCATGTTCTACTGCTGAGCAATGTTAGGACGTTCTTTTGTACAAAGTACAAGTATACTTATAATTCTTGTATTTTATTTTTCTATAATTTCCAAAGAGATGTTGTAGATCTTGCACACTGTAAGAGGCAGTTACAGCGAATATTTATTTGCAAATAAAGATGAACAGTTCTGGTGGTTGACTGCTCATTTCATTTTGTTTTTGGGTTTTGTTTTTTTTCGATTTGTAACTTGGGCAAGCAAAGACAATGAATCAGAATTTATTCAGAGCGAAAAATGTAATCTGATATCTTTCAGGTTGTGAAATGTCACAGCGCTAAATTAAACAAACCTTGCAGGAGTAGTGCCTTCAGTGCAGGGACCTCTTTTCTATCACTGAGTAAACTGACGACCCCTGACTAAGTGACATATTTTATGGATATTTCATATTATTTTCAATGCAAACCACTAACAGTATAGATTAACTGATTAACTATACAATTAACCCGAATAATGACACAATAACTGCAGGAAATTTGTGTAAAATGCGTGATATGGATACATTTTGAGCTGATTATTTCCTATGAATATTGCATCAGAGATGAGTTTTCCTGGTGTTTTTAGGAAGTTTCTGTACAATCACACATGCGTAATAAGCTTCCTTTTCAACAAATTCAGCTTTTCTTCTCCCTGATACTTGGCCATCGTTCTGTTCGCTTATCTGGTAAGATTTTGTTGAAGTTTAGATCTTAAATAATATTCTTACACCCCTTAAAATCATCAAAGCCTCGCAACCCCCTATGAAACTTTGGTGACCCCTAGTGGGGATCAGGACCCCAAGGTTGGGAACCAGTGCTTCAGTGGATATTTAGCAAATCAAACTGAGTTAGCCTCATCTCTTTAATTGGACATTTTTTGTAATTAGTGACATAATCCACCTTATTACAAATATTATAATCATCACTGGAATTAATTACTTTAAAATCAAACATTGAAAATATTGCAGTTTATACAAAAAAAATGGATGCAGCCACTGAGTTCTATTAAAAAAAACATGTGGGATGATGGGAACTTTACTCAAAATGTTCATCATCATCATGTAAATAAAAAGGAATAAAAACTCCATTATTCATAAATCACCATTAAAACGAATAAGTAAGTCACCATTAACAAAACTGGCAACCTGAGCGGAGAAACTTATGTCAGGAATGCTTTTTACGAGTTAATAGAACATTGAATATCATGAAAAAGAGAAAATTGCCATATTTTCAAGATCTAATTAAAAATGCAATCAAGTAATCTATGATGACGTCACTATAAACTAATTACACATTTTTCAAAAGTAATCTGGGCTAATAGTTACTTCTTTTTTTGGAATTTGATTTCATAATCCCACTTACATGTAATCCATTATTACTAAACCCTGCACCTCTTCAACCTGGCAGCTTTCATGAAGTTGTACACGTGACTGATGACCAAAAGATGGAGCTGTTGGACCACTGACCAGCTCCAGACCTGCCATGTGAGGTGATTCCCCTTATCATTATGAAAATATAATATTAAATACAAATTCAGATTAGATGCATGGTTTTTTTTTTTTGTTTGTTTTTTTTGGACAGTTTTCCTCGTCCCCTCTTTAAAACACATATTAAACCACTGTAGTTACATTTCCAGGGCTCATGTCTTTATGTGTATGTCTGTATATATATATGTGTGTGTACAGGGCTGTGCAGTAACAGATTACGTGTAATTGAGATTATGTAATCAGATTACAAAAAATAACTAACTATAATCAGCCCATATTACACTTGAAACTTGAAATATGTATTGTGTAGTTAGTGTAATTAGATTATAGTTAGGATTACTTGATTACATTTTTGATTACATTTGTAAAATATGGCCATTTAGACTTATGAAACTTTTTTTTTTCATAATAATCAATGATCTATTACATTTTTTTGAGATGTTTAAAGAGAAAAAAATATATTTGTGGAACTCAGGTTTTTCGTGAATTTGTCTGTTTTTAATATAAGGTGCAATATTTTCAATGTTTAATTTTAAAGTAATCCAAAAGTATTCAAATTAGGTAAGATTTTTGTAATTGGATTATATTACTAACTACATTTTTTTTGTTTGTTAGTTTAATTTGTCTTGTCATTTATATTCAGTAACTAACTACAGTAATCTGACCCAACCCTGTCTGTGTGTATGTATAAGTTTTTATTACATAGTTTTATTTCATACTCAATTCTGATTGGTCAATTACATCATTCTAAAGTCTGTTATTTCTGTATAGCAGACTGTTGCTATGGAGAACAGACCGTTACTATGGACACAGTTCTGATCATAGACTCTGGAGGACCAATATAATAATTTTTAAATCCATAAAATCTATTTAAAATACAAAATTT
>JAJHUR010090093.1:0-12155 GCA_027495735.1 Lutjanus campechanus | reverse complement strand
TTACATACAGGGGTATGAGTGTGTGTGTCTGTGTGTGTGTGTGTGTGTGTGTGTGTGTGTGTGTGTGTGTACGCATTTATCTGGTGTTTTGAATAAAATAAGTACATACTTCAGTTTGGCCATAATTGCTACAACTCAAGTTCATGATTTTATCCCCATTTTCTATACTCTTAGAAACAAAGGTGCTAACGAGAACCATCAAAGGTTCTTCGGCTTGTCCTCATCAAAGAAGCCTCCTGGTAGAAGCATTTACAAAGGTTCTACATACAGTAGAACTTTTTCAAAGAGTTCTAGGTGGGGTTAGACCTAGAACTATACGTGAAAGGTTTCACCCAAAACCCACTATGAGAGGTTCTATAGAGAACCCTTCTATGGTGAAATTATTCCACCCAGAACCCTCTCTGGGAGTTCTATCCAGAACCTTTACACTATCTAAGGGTGTAGTTTTTTTTTTAATATTCCAAGGGTTTTATCTCAAACACACCAAGGGGATTCTACCAAGAACCTTCTGTGTTCCAAAGGTTTCATCTAGAACCCACCAAGAGAGTTCTACCAATAACAATATGATACACGGAACACTTGAAGAGTTTTTCAAGGATTTTAACGAACTCTTTCTTGCAAAAACGGTTCTTTGCATGAAAGGGTTCTTAATGGAACCCTTGACAAACCCTTTATTCAAAAAAAAAAATTTTCAGAACCAAATGGACAAACCCTTTTGGAACCATTATTTCTAAGAGTCAGTTATAAGAAGTTGGACTGTTTTTACTAAGTAACCTACAAAAAGATTCTGTATGGAAAGGGAAGTAAATGTCAAGTTCAATCTCAGGTCACCTCAGTTTAAACTTTTGTTCTCCTGAATCTATCTCAGTTCATAGAAATGTGTGTTAAAGCGCCAATATTGGGCCACAGCTGTTGGTAAGAGCAAGTTGTTTTTCTGAGTAAACATTTTGTGTGTTTATGCGTGTGTGTGTGTGCGTACTTGTGTGTATCTGTGCGGGTACGTGTACATGGATGGCTAGAGTGTTCATCCCCCTCACTCCTAGCATTATGGTGTTTTAACGATTCTGGCAGATGTTGTTGTTTTTGTTGGAGAATGAACTCACTTAAGTGTGAGATGGTGATCTGGTGAAATTACCTACCTTTCCCCTTCAAGGGCAAATTTTTAATGACGCTTTAATCAGCAAAGGGCTCGTTTGTGAGAATTATGCTGCCATCTCCCTGCTGATGGAGAAAGAGCTGACAGGTGGAAATCAGGATCATTCAGTCACATGCTGTTCACCATTACTGCTGCAGAGAAGTGTTTTAGTTTCGCACCCTGACCTTGAAATTTCAGTCAAACTACCAAAGAGGAAAACACTCTACTGTGAAATGTAAACAGGCTAAACTGTAGCCTCCAGGAGAGACAAAAACCCCACATTTAAATTTATCACAACAGGCAGGGTGAGACGATGGGATGATAGGACAGAAACAGACAGAAAAGAGAAAAGCACAGATGATTGTGGAGGGATCTGGTGGGAAGTGGAGCGAAATCTACTCTAAATACTGTCACTTTGAGACCTGACTCAAAGAGCTGAGAGACACAGAAGGAGGGCGGAACAGAGGGATGAACCAGGGATGGATAGATTGACAGAAATAGAGTGTATAATAGGCTCTAACTGTGGCCACCTGGTGCAGGTTTTACTGGATGACTTGGCCTTGTGAGACAAACGGATATGAATCCCAGTGACACTTTTTTTTCACAAGGACAAAAATAGAAAAGTATGTTAAAGGGATCATTTGGATTATTTGAAATGGGGTTGCATGAGGTACTTATCGATAGTCAGTGTAACTGCTGTAGGTGGAGGACGTGAAGCGGAGAGGACTACCAGCTTGGAAGAAAAGCTGGTAGTCAAGTGTGGACAGGGTCAGCAGGAAAATGCATTTTATAAGTCTTTACCCCAAGTAAGGGAGTTTAAGTATCCCAGGGTCTTGTTCTCAGGTGAGAGGAGCTGAGCCAGAAGGCAAAGCTCTTGATTTACCAGTCAGTCTTTGTTCCTATTCTCACCTACGGTCATGAAGGGTGGGTCATGGCTGAAAAAAGGAGCTCATGGATAAAAGCAGCCAAAATGGGTTTTCTCAGGAGGGTGGCTGTCATCTCCCTTTGGGAAGTGGTGAGAAGCTCAGTCAACTGTGAGAGACTTGGAATAAAGCCGCTGCTCCTTTGCATGGAAAGGAGCCAGTTGAGGTTATTCGGGTATCTCATAAGGATGCCACCTGGTTGCCTTCCTAGGAAGGTGTTCCAATCACATCCAGCTGGGAGGAGGCCTCGGGGCGGAGGACTAGGTGGAGGGATTGTATCTCCACTCTGGCCTGGAAATGCCCCAGTCAGAGGTGGTTAATGTGGTCGGGGAACAGGAAGTCTGAGGTCCCCTGCTGGAACTGCTACTTCTGAGACCTGACTTCGGATATGCGGTTGAAGATGGATGGATGGACCTGGAAGTAAGTTAGCACATTAGCATTTCCTGTTCCAGTTAGAAGTCAATGTATTTTTTTTTTTACTTTTCATTATTTTGCTTGAAATAAGGTAATTTTGAAGCTTTTACATGTCTTTAAATAGGCAGTTGCTAAATGAGACTACAAAGGTTGTCGCTGACTTTAAACATTAGTCACGTAGTGGTGGTGACGCTGAGTCACCTGACCATGGTGTAGTTTGTCTATAGCCTAATGTTAGCTGTTTACTTCTGGCAATTGCATTTACACTTAAAAAATCAGCTTGCTGAGCAGAATGTATCAGTATCATTAACATTTGTTCATCACAGAGCTTATATTCTGCACTAATCTAAAATCCAATGGAAAAACCCCATAGGCTTTTTAGTGGAGGGAACCAGAGCAATACTAACCTCTGGGTCAGCATACAAATATATGTCAACCCTGTAGCACTACATATTTAGGATATTTTCACCACTTATGTAAGCCAAATATCTCTCTCTCCAAAGCAACCAGACTTCTTGAGGAAAAACAGTAATTTTACCTCACAGAAAACGGGAGTTGCTGCCATGATCAATTAGTTTATTTGTGTTATTGTGTTCTTTGGTGAATTAGAGCTAACCTTGATTTGATTTGATTTATTTGGATCCCCATTAGCTGTGGCAATGCCAAAGCTATTCTTCCTGGGGTCCACCTTTTAATACACCAAAGTCATACAATAACACAAAGAAACTAAACAATCAAAGCGATGGTAGCACTGTAACTCCAGAGTGATTATGGCATACATAACGGTGGTTTCCTATAAGAAAAGGCTGTCTGATGGCAGTCTGATTTTGATTTTTTATGGCATTTGATTCCTTTTTGTAATTTACAAATCAATACAGACAAAATGTAATGAATATGGTGCACAAACAAAATAATCCTGTTATTCATATACCATAACCAGTCATTGTAGGTGCAGCTATTGAAGCGTATCCTTTCAAAAATCTTTAAATTTGTGGCATGAACATGTTGAGAAAGGGAAACCAACAGGGCTGGGCTACTGGCTGAAATCTACAAGGTATACTTTATACTGCATGTGTGCCAAGCAAGACAAAATCCACAGCCGTTTCAACGTTAACCTTTGCAGTTACTGAAATTTGTTAAGGTAAATAAAAGGGTTCAAGATATAACCATGGGTATGAGCAAATATTTAATGAGTACAAAATGCTATAACCATTCCATTTGTGTGATGGAATTTACACCAGTGCAGCATAGTGTGAAAACAGGAGGCTGCTCTTGCTTGGACTGCTGACTCAGCAGCTGAGCAGCGCACAGCACAAATCTGAGCCAGTCTCACTTTTGGAGATTAGCACCAAGCAATTCTTAGAAAAAACTTTCTCAAGGCTTTAAGTGGTGTAAATCGATAATTTGCACAGAAACTGTGAAAAATTCCCATTTATATTATGCATTTGGCTAAGCTATCATCCATCATGGAGAACAACTCCCACACTATGCAGGGCACTATAACAGCACTAGAGAGCTCCTTCAGCGACAGGCTGCTTCACCCAAAGTGTGAGAAGGAGCATTACCACAGGTCCTTCGTTCCTTCAGCTGTCAGACCGTACAACCAGCATTGCTCCCAGTGGACCACACACACACCAAAACTGACAATGACTGCACTATTAATGTATACTGACTTCGCAATATCAGTACTTCAGGTGTATTTTTTCACTCCAAACTGTGCAATATCAATATCTCACTCAGGTATATTATCATTTTAGATGGTGCAATATCAATATTTCCTATGTGTGTGTAAACTTTCTTGTTGAGTGTGCTACTTAGTGCATATCTTATTTCCTTCTTATTATCAGTGAAACTTCCACCAAAAGGACACATATAGGCTTAATTTATTGGCTAAAGCTGGAAATACAATTTACTTATACAAAATGGAAAAAACACATCAAATATCAATGACCAGTGTTCAATGAAATATTACTCAAGATCACTGACCTGCATCTACTTCAAGATAACCTGTTTCCTTGTTAAAAACTTGGCAGAAGCTGTGGTGTTAGCATTGTTTTCGACTGATTGTTAGGACTCAAGATGTCATTAAGCAGCCAGCAGAACATCTGATCTATTGAGACAGTATTGGCTGCCTCCTCCTGTTGCTGGTTTGTTCCTTGGGCATCTGTAATTTCCCTGACTCTTTAGTCAGTTGTTTACTCCTTAAATACTTATCTCTGATTAGCCCTAATGATTCCTTCTCTGCAGAAACAACCTTTTGATAGAAAGATGTCCCAGAATTAATAAATCGATTTTTTTTTCTCCTATCATTGCTGACTTTGTGCCAAATCTCGCTTGATAATAGTATGTGGACCATAATGCATCTTGGTTTTGAAGCTGTATTATAGTAATATTTTACATTAACAGTGGTTTCTCTTGGAGCTCTGTTCTCTGCTTTAGGAACACCCTGCTTAAACATATTCAAACAGTGAAGCTGCCCAGTGCGACATCAGCCTCATCTGTTGACCATTCAGGAGCTCAGCTCAGTATTCGTTGTAATTATATTTATATTGGAGGATTCTGCACCACACAGATTGTGTCCAACAGTCAGTGCCAATGAGGGAGGTGGTGTGCCCTTTAAGCAGCAAAGCTGATTGCAACAGGGTGGAGTTCTGGGTTGGTGGATGGGTGTATAGCACATCTGACCTTCACCAGTTCACATCCCATAAAAATCCAAATGTTACAATTATTTTCTAACATGTATAATGTTTTTAGAAAAACGTCCCTTTTTCCTTTGCACAGACTTTAACCATACTTAGCCACAACCACAATCTGTACCTTACTCTAACCACACTGCAGTTGCACAGATATTGTACAAAGTGAGAAGAGAAAAAATGTTGCCTTTGTAAACACTGTCACTAAGGGTAAACTTAAGGTAATCCAGGGTTTTGTAGAACCATCCAATATTGATTTCCTTATGGTTTGAGCAGCTCTAAAGAATGAGTTTGGGGTTTAGGGCCTTGTTCAAGAGCCATCAACACGACCATTAAAGAGAGGATAAGTGGTGGATTCACTCTCCCAAATCAGATTCATCCGAGCTCCGACAAGTCACTGCCGTCCTTAATAATCCAACAATATTTGTAATTATTCAGCAACCAGCTTTTTCTTTATTCTGTGCTTGACAGTAACTGCACAACCAGTTTTCGTGAATCTTTTTTCCACCCTTTGGTCAAAGAATTGACCTGCTTCTTTTCACTCTGTGCAAACAAGCAGTAAACAAGCTCGGTACCTCTTTCAAATTTCTCTTTTCTTTTTTACTTAGATATGCTATGTGCTATGCACATCTATGATGAAAAGAAAACCAAATTTTTAAGATGATTATAAGTTGGGACCCATAAGCACGACACAGTCACATCTTAAGCTAGTTCATGTCAGCATAATGCTAGCTAACTACCCAGTTATTCAAACAATCCTTAGTAAGTTAGATAAAACTTAGTTAGCTGTTGTCAACTGTTACTGGAGCAAAGAGCTAGAAGTTGCCTGTGTGTTTTCATACCAGGAATCACAGTTCTTCTTCTTAAAATTCTTGTTTACAACAACAAGCTTTCACATCTGGTGCACTTTATTATAGCTGGCAGGGGATTCTGGCAAAGCCCTGTGTTACCACATTTGGACCTTTTTATCGTTAATCTCACATCCATATTTCGAACGGTCACACTCCTTTTTCCCTAGAACATAAATTATCTGTGTGCACCTTCTCTGATGGCTTTTTCATTTACCCTTTGTCAGTATCAGGCCATTACTCTTCAAGTGATATAATGACAGGTATTACAGTAAGATTGACCTCTCCATAATGCGTTTTTAAAGTCAAGAAACTTTAAACTTTGAAACACTTTGAAAGGATTGTCCACTGGAGGTACTAAAGGACATGTAACTCCCAGAATAATGGTGTTATTTTAGTCTTATCGAGGGCGGGGATTAAAGGACTAGAGCCTGCTGAGATTTTCAATGAGAGATTATAATGGATGTACACAACACAGTCTCTATCTCCAACACAATACACTCTGATCACCTAATTTGGCAGCACACACACACACATCCACACATGCACATGCACAAATCTGGCTGGCATAAAAGGTTGCAATACCTCCCCATCTGTGTTTGTGCTCTATTTTACCTCATTTTCGAAGCAGGCAGCTCTTACGTAGGGCTCGGCTTATTAGTGGCAGCGTGGAGATAGAAGTGGCTGGATGTTGGAATGAATTCATTTAAAAAGGAACGGCATGTCGGGAGTCACCTGGGAAATCATGGATTAGATAAAGCTACCTGCTTATTCCTCCTGGAGGAAAGAAACACATTATAGACAGCATTAACTGGCTGGATGAAGGTCTTGGACACAGAGATACGTATAGTGAGTCAGAAAGACATGTACTGACACCACCAGAGTATAAAAAGATGACAAATCAAAGCATGACTAAAGCTACTGGGTTATTCCTCAGGGATGAAAAAACTACACACATTATAGGCAGCAATAACAAGCTGGGAGAAAAAAAAACAGACAGAAAGTTGAATTTGGATTAGATAAAGCTGCCTTTGTCATAGCCCCAGTTTGTGCCTCTGGTTAATTAGCATATATTCAGGTCACAGAGGTTTTTCTAAAAGATAATTAACAAGCAATCTTTGAAAAAAAAAAACCCATAAGGCCATTTAAAAACATTGTCAGAACACCAATTAGTGTTTTTGATTACATCTGGTCAGGTAATACCTCGCCGGAGGAACTGGTGGGTGTTGCTCGGAAAGAGGACAAGAAAATTATGTTGGGGGTGAGGGCTGTTGAATGCCTTACAACACCTTACACCGTGACCTAAGCAGGAGACATTGTAGCAAGTTTCAGCAACAAAATACAAGCGTGTTGCAGGTAAGGTTTCTAACCAAGGCTAATTTGTAACACCTGTCCCTGGTTTAGCTTTTCTACTTCAAAAGGTCATGACATAAAATAACAAGAATTAAACCAACCAGTAGGGGGGAGTCAGAGCAGCCACCAGCCAAATGCTGGTAAAATATAAAGGTGGCAGATATATTTATGGTGGCTGTGTACTTGCTATTGTACTTTCTAAATAGACAACACACATTGTATATTGTGATTTTCATGTGTTTCCTTACAGGAAATAACATTTAATATGTAGCAAGTAGGTTGTTATTAGCGATGGTCAATTATTTTGATAAGCCATCTCTCTGGCCATCTCGCTCAAGTCAGCTGGCCCCATGTCTGTCTCTTATACACATCTAGATGTGTATAAGAGACAGCAGGAAATAACATTTAATATGTAGCAAGTAGGTTGTTATTAGCGATGGTCAATTATTTTGATAAGCCATCTCTCTGGCCATCTCGCTCAAGTCAGCTGGCCCCATGTCTGTCTCTTATACACATCTAGATGTGTATAAGAGACAGCAGGAAATAACATTTAATATGTAGCAAGTAGGTTGTTATTAGCGATGGTCAATTATTTTGATAAGCCATCTCTCTGGCCATCTCGCTCAAGTCAGCTGGCCCCATGTCTGTCTCTTATACACATCTAGATGTGTATAAGAGACAGCAGGAAATAACATTTAATATGTAGCAAGTAGGTTGTTATTAGCGATGGTCAATTATTTTGATAAGCCATCTCTCTGGCCATCTCGCTCAAGTCAGCTGGCCCCATGTCTGTCTCTTATACACATCTAGATGTGTATAAGAGACAGCAGGAAATAACATTTAATATGTAGCAAGTAGGTTGTTATTAGCGATGGTCAATTATTTTGATAAGCCATCTCTCTGGCCATCTCGCTCAAGTCAGCTGGCCCCATGTCTGTCTCTTATACACATCTAGATGTGTATAAGAGACAGCAGGAAATAACATTTAATATGTAGCAAGTAGGTTGTTATTAGCGATGGTCAATTATTTTGATAAGCCATCTCTCTGGCCATCTCGCTCAAGTCAGCTGGCCCCATGTCTGTCTCTTATACACATCTAGATGTGTATAAGAGACAGCAGGAAATAACATTTAATATGTAGCAAGTAGGTTGTTATTAGCGATGGTCAATTATTTTGATAAGCCATCTCTCTGGCCATCTCGCTCAAGTCAGCTGGCCCCATGTCTGTCTCTTATACACATCTAGATGTGTATAAGAGACAGCAGGAAATAACATTTAATATGTAGCAAGTAGGTTGTTATTAGCGATGGTCAATTATTTTGATAAGCCATCTCTCTGGCCATCTCGCTCAAGTCAGCTGGCCCCATGTCTGTCTCTTATACACATCTAGATGTGTATAAGAGACAGCAGGAAATAACATTTAATATGTAGCAAGTAGGTTGTTATTAGCGATGGTCAATTATTTTGATAAGCCATCTCTCTGGCCATCTCGCTCAAGTCAGCTGGCCCCATGTCTGTCTCTTATACACATCTAGATGTGTATAAGAGACAGCAGGAAATAACATTTAATATGTAGCAAGTAGGTTGTTATTAGCGATGGTCAATTATTTTGATAAGCCATCTCTCTGGCCATCTCGCTCAAGTCAGCTGGCCCCATGTCTGTCTCTTATACACATCTAGATGTGTATAAGAGACAGATTCTGCACTGCTTTCAATGCGAGCAAGAGGAATAAATAGAAAAAAGGGCATCTGACAAAAGTTCAGCCAAAAATGGCGCCACATGAATGCTACATCAGTCGCAATACTATGAATGAAGATCTTTCCCTAAATCCACCCAAAGTGTATGGTTGCAGGAGTCTGGATGCCAATCCCTGCACTTTGTACACCCACCATCCACCCCAACCACTTCCTTGCAAATCCAGCACGTTTGTTAAATGCATTGTTTCAAAGAAATGTCAGTAAACAGGCCACGCAAGAATTACATTATTACCATTACATAATGATGAACAATCATGAAAACAGTTTAGTAATATAGAAACTTAATTTCTAAGATACAAGTAGCGTAGTGTTAGATATAGCAGACCACCATGACGATTTCAGTGTCTGGCACATTAAGTTGTTTGGACTTGCTTGGAGTGAAGAATTTGTCTCACCATACTGACATCTGGCCCTTGAAGGATTTTGAACTAGTCAGTATTTTTGCTGCAAGACATGGACACTGCTGAAATGGCAATGGCAGTGCAGAGTATTTTTGGTGTGTTTTCAGTCAAGCACCAAGACTGGATAAAAAGTTAAATGAGGGGACAAAATGTGAAGAGTACTTTCGAAAACACTTCTATTTATTGGCTGGAGTTGGAGAGGGAAATTTTCCAGGTTGAGTAGAGCAGGGGCTCTCAGGTAAGTCCCAGGCTGTTTGTCTTCGCCCTCAGCTGGGAGAGTTTCTTTCTTGGCGAATGGTTGATTCTTTTCTCAGTAAGGCACTGAGGTCTGCAGATGGGGAGGGATGCAGCTGGATTTTCATAGCCAGGTGGGGCGATGATGAAAGGATCAGACTCCAGATGGCAGACATCACCCAGAGATTCTTCAGAGTCAGACAGCATGGTGGGGGCAGGCAGGGGACAATGTTGATGAGAGTGACAGCTCTATCAGGATGAGATGGCAAACGCGCTGCAATTCCAGCAAAGACGTGACCAGTCATGTCTTAAATATGTAAGGAAATGGCTAAATGTCAAGCCTGGGAGGGACGCCCAAAGGTGGGTGAAGAGTTTGTCCTGCTTTAACCTCGGCTGAGCATCATCATAGCAGTCAAAGGATTTGAATTACAGTCACAAAAGCAGACAGGAGATAGATAGTAGGGAACTATTTGTGAAGTGAGAAGCACAAGTGATGGATAGTCAATATTTTATGGGGCATAATGTATAATGGCTTTATATGCAAAAATAGACAAAGATATGGATATAAGGATATGTGAAATTGGGTCTAGTTGTTTTTAATTATGCATCCAGTCCCTCACGAGTAAAGGATGCATCTAAGCCACCTGTGGGTTTGAAAAGACTGATGTCAGTCTTTCTTCATGCACTTTCCTGTGTTTGCACGTGGATTGGTGCCAGATCAGTTCACAGACTCTATAAAGCTACCATCTGCAGGGGGATTATAGTGCCTGGTGTAAAGTGAGGTTATGCCCAGAGAATGCGTCATAATATTGAGTTTGCACCTGGGCACTACTTTCATTTTGCCTGTGTGTATTCAGCTAAATGAAGCCCAAAACAATTACAGTTTCATGATTGTCCCGATTCTCTCCTCTCCGTCTCCCTTTGTTCCTCTGCTTTCATGTGTTTCTCACTTATTCATCTACACTAGTCATTCCCAGATACTAGGTCAGGACCCACAGGTGGGTCACAGGAGATTTTATTTGGGTCGCCAAATAAATAAAAGACTGTGGAAGTAATTATTCAAATTTAAGAGTTAAATTGTGTATGTCATTTTACTGATGAGAGGAAAAAACAAGAGCCTGTTAATTCCACCTAAATGCACTTACTCGTCTCATTTATGAAGAAGGCTACAATGTCCTATATTGTTTTCCAGATGAGAGGAAATAAAAACAATTAGATGGCATGTTAACTCAGCCTATATGCATTTATTTCTCATTTATAAGGTATTTAATGTGCAAATGTTTTATGCACAAATAAGTCATGACATTTTTTTCATTTTTAACAGTGTGTCCCCAGAAAAAAAGTATGGGAAACACTGAGCTACAACGAAGGTATAAAATGTCCCCCTACCATGTGTCTGTGAATGAAGGAGCAAATTGAAATCCCAAGCATACACTCAGTCAGGGCAATCACACTGTGGCTACACACCTGAAATGTGACAGATATCAAGATCAGCATCTCTCCTGAGACACACTCTGACAGGCTCACACCAGATCAGCAGGGGGAGATTTTGTCTCTGATTTCTGACACCAAATGACCTTTTTTTCTGCAGTTTCCCTGAGAAACAATGATGCCATTTTTATGTCCTTGCTTGCAATCAAAATGCAGAGACTGCGTAAAATTACAAGTTGAAGAACAAAGTTTGCAATGATTGGGTGTCATGCTTACCTTCCCAGTACTAAAATGAGCTACTGATGACAGTGGTTGGAATTTTAAACTAAAATTGTTTAAGGTACATTTGCAGCCCATTCTGAGGATGGCAGGCAGTGTGGGCTGTGCAGAAAAGTAATTGGTTGAAGTTAGCTTGTGTTAGATGTGATAGATAGATGGTTCATCCAATCACCTGTCAAGTGTTTTGTTTAAGTACCTGCCCTTTTCCAAGCTGTTGATGAGGAAGATTTCCTAGATGGTTCAGTATACCAAACTATCTGTCGTGTCAGGTTACTTTGTGGCTACATTGACGTGCATGTGTTGACCAAACAACTACCTGTAACCACTTCCCTCAGAACAGAACAATTCCACCAGAAGCGCCGCATCACATTTCAGAAGCGGCTCCCACACTAAGTCTATTTTTGATGAAAGTCGCATCAGGCTGTTCAGAGCAGATTGAGCTGGGCAGGAAGTCAGACACAAAAATGCCGAACATGTCAAAGGACCTTTCAAGCCTTCGAAGAACGAGTATCTGATATTCAACAGCTGTCAGACCAAAGCTGCTCCTGAACTTGGATTTAACCTAAGTATGTGCTGCATGATGGTAATTCTCTTCTAGTTTATGATAATTTTCATGTGTCTCTGGTGAATGTGTTGCTTCAGTGCTGCATGTGTAATTTTACCTGCTTTGAAAAAAAAAAAAAAAA
>JAJHUR010090092.1:0-12228 GCA_027495735.1 Lutjanus campechanus | reverse complement strand
AAAAAAAAAAAAAATTTTTAATCGCGCCGCCACGTGAAAAGAGTGGTGCATGGGGGCCTCCTAAGTCAGGTGGGGATGGTCGTCTGCCTAACAACAGGTAGAGCACATGGCAACAGGTCAGGTCAGTGTATCGTTTGCTCATTGGATTTTTCCTTTCAGAAACAGGCATTAAAAAACAAAAAACAAGTGGTTATTTCATTTTAAAGGGAAAGTTCACCCAAAAATCAAAAATGCATATTTTTCCCCTGACCTGTAGTGCTATTTATCCATCTAGATGTTTTTTGGTGTGGTTGCAGCATTTTGGAGAGGTCTGCCTTCTCTCCAGTATAATTGAACAAGATAGCACTCGGCTTGTGGTGCTCAAAGCTTCCAAGCATCTCAAAGCATTGTTGTGAGCAGTTTCAAATAGGAACAACTTTATTCACAACAAGGTCTGTGAATTATCTTGAGTGGCCAGGTTTTTAATTTTTCAAACATATTCTTTTTGGATGCTTTGAGAACCACAAAAAAACCCTCTACAACTCACACCAA
Organism: Lutjanus campechanus; assembly: GCA_027495735.1. NCBI lineage: Eukaryota > Metazoa > Chordata > Actinopteri > Lutjaniformes > Lutjanidae > Lutjanus > Lutjanus campechanus. The sequence continues at coordinate 11,697 of JAJHUR010090092.1, read as the reverse complement.
CAAGATCTAGATGTATAAATAGCTCTACAGGCCAGGGGGAAAATATGTATTTTTGATTTTGGGGTGAACTGTCCCTTCAAAGTACAATTAAAATGCAAATACAAGGCATTTTTCTTTGTCGTGGTCAAAAAGCAATGAGCTGAATTTAAGAGATGGTTTTCATTTTCTACTTGGTACACCAAAACATAAACTGACTAGAAAACAGGAAGAAAAAGGTCTGTGTTTTCATATTCTGAGACTGGTCATTAACAAGACAATCATTTGATTCTTTTTTTTAATGTTTCCATAAAAGCAAATGAAAGTGAAAATCAGCTTGATAATTTTCAGTGTTTGAGTTCATGTAAGTTGAGCTGAATTTCTCATTAATTTTCTCAAAAATGAGACAGTAAAATAAATGAAATTAGATGTAATTATATCAACAGTCACTAGTGATCCTGCATTTGCAGTTTGTCTTGTAAATGACCAGATCCTTTTCAAACCAAGGTTCTGTTTAACTTTAAAATTTTAACAGAAATTGTGGCAGAAATGAGAAAACAAGTTTTTTTGTTTTCTTGTTTTTGGATGTAAAAGAAATCTATAACTTAAGCCTGAATTACCTGACATATTAATTAATTTGAAATTGAAGTGGACCTCTTGGCAAATAAATCTTTTATTTCCATATGATATTTTGTTTGTATGTTATGTATTTTATGCACAACAGTGCAGTGCACTGACAGTCCACCAGAGGGCAGAAGACATAGTTATTTAGAAGTATTGATCATACTGATCTATCAAATATGATGCAAATGGAATCCGTGGGTTTGCATCTGATTGGTTGCTGCTCTGTCAATTATTTTTCAACTGTGCTGTCTTCAAATAAAAGTTCTCTATCTCCTTTGCCAGCAAGCTAACGCCCTGATCTAATGACAAAAACTGCATGATCATTTTATTATGTTCAAGGTTCATGAGATTACTAACCAGAAGAAAATGGATCTAGTAAAGCTGTCAAATAAGGTTCATTTAGATTTATTGGGGAAAAAAACCTTTAATGATGAGCTGTATTTCACACTGAAAATTATTCTCATTATTTACTGTTTCTATTCTAAATTTTACTGCTAATTAATAAGGCATTCATCTTTGTCTTTACTTTGAAAATATTATGGAAATGGTTTACTATTTGAAAAGAATAAATGAAACTGTTTTGAGAGATCTCCATGCTGCTCTATTCTCTTGACCTGCTTGACTGACTATGCTACAGATTACAGAATAACAATGTTGTTAAATTCCCAATAATATGCTGATTAATAAATCGAATTCTTTGCAAACATAAGGACAATTACATATATAACAGTATATTTATTAATTATATTAAATATTTGCTCAGAGAAGCAATCTGGGAATTTTGTGAAGACTATCCTCACAAATCATTCTGAATTCATACATTCTTTTTTCATCTATGGAAAATGATCATTCATTAATTAATGTTATTTTTGCAGAAAACAAAAATGCAAAGCATCATTAAGTGTTTAAGACCTGAGAGCACATATTACAGCAGTTTTCCCACTGAACCAAGCAAATACTAAATATAAAAATATTGTATGATACTTGCAACATAATAATAATAATAATAATAATAATAATAATAATAATAATAATAATAGTCAGAATAATATTAACAATTGTATGCAAATATTATGTCTTATTTAGTCATTTTTACATAATTTCACTATTGTTAAAATATTATATTTAGAATTTATGAATCTAAATATAATGAACAGAATTTGACAGCCCTAATTCCTAGATTTTTTCCACCCCTCTGGTAACATTAAACATAATAAAATTACATTCAATGATTTTACAATCTTTTCCAGTCTTCAAAGATTGATAAATGTTTATTGCCATAAAATGTTTATCGATGGAAAAATAACTATTTATTCTATTTTTTTAATGGTATTTTTGCACCATAAACACAAAATACCACTTAAAAACTGTTTTCAATTTCGATGTTTATTATTTTTTAGAATAAATGAATCTTAATTAATATAGTCTGACAGCCCTTATTCCTATATTTATTTTCTTCTGGTAAATATTCCTTAAAATCTTAAAACATTATAGCATCATGAAAATTGTTTTCTCATTTCTGAAACTCTCAATTTCAGTCAAAAATTAAGCGGTTAATAAGCACCTTGGTCCGACGTTTCCGTTTTGTTTTCTAGTGATTTTATTGTTTGTTAGTCTCCACGAAATGAATGAGAGCAGCCATGCGTCACGTGTCACGACCACGCCCCCATTGGGTGAAAACGCGCACTGTAAAATCGGCCTGTCAGTTTGTGTTTGTGTTAAACACTTCATCACAGCTTAGTTAATGATGTTGCTGAGTTAATGACATGTGTGCCGATTGTGTCTGCATGTCAAAGTATATCAGAAAAGAGTTTTAGTGATGTTGTAAATAAAGTTTTTACTGTCAAAAAATACGGCTCTACCATAAAACACCTGCTTATAGAATGGACTTTGGTCCGACAGGCTTTGATGGTGACAAAATGAAAGGACCCACATTTCTTATCTTTTTCTATGTAACCTGTGGACCTGACTGACCAGAGGAGTTTGGCTCTTAATTAGTTTAGTTTTCTTATTTTATGCGTTTAAACTGTCAAAGACTTTGGAATTGGTATTAGCCGCCAGTCCAATCACAGTGCATGTTTCACCAAAAAGGGGGCGGGGCATGTCGTAAGGTTAGCTCCCATTCATAGAAAATAAATAAAAAATTACCTCGTCACTTTTTGACCACGACAAAGACAAAGGCCTCGTATCAACATTTTAATGTTTGTATTTTAAAAGGAGAATGAAATAACCTCTGTTTTTTGTTTTTAAACCCCGTTTCTGAAGGAAAATCCAATGAACAAACGATACACTGACCTGACCTGTCGCCATGTGCTCCACCTGTTGTTAGGCCGACTGTCAAACCGGAAGTGGAGGATTCCAACTAGATTTATAGAGGAGGGGGGCTTGGACTGTACTAAGTGGTTGACAATACACGCTTATGAGGCAAAAACATAATTTCTGCAGTTTTTCTACTTTAGGTCAACAGATATCATTTGTAGAACAAGGGATCATTACTTGCAATAGGTACAGTGTCAATTCAAATGACACATTCCCATAAAATAGTTTCAAACAGAAAGTCAGGTAGAGGTTACACCAGTGATGAAGTAGTTCAAGAGCACTTTTTGAAGGTGTGAATCTGGTCTCAGAGTCTTGTCTCCACACAAGGAAATAAAAGACATGAACAAAGAGGAATCTTAATTGTGAGGGAATGTGGATCCTTCCAATGAGTGTCTGGTTTGGTTTTGTTCAAGACCTTGATCCAAAATAACATGATAAACAGAGGCACAATGTATGATATTGTCCATTTGTACATGTTTATGCTGCTGGCACAATATCATTGGAAGATTATCGAAGAGGAAATGTTGTGATGTGTGATCCGTGTTGGTGATTCTTAACACTTTTTTAAAAACTGTATCACATCTTTACATTTGAGTACAGTCATGGCACAGCGTTGAACTGTTGTACTGTTGAACTACTGTTGAACTACTTGGACTTCAAAATTCAAAGTGCCTCATAAGGATTGAAACTACAACCTCAGAACTTCAGAAAAGTTCTCTATCAGCCCAAGCTATTGGCTCAGACAGGCAACTTCTGTTTTTTGAAGCTTTTCTACCTTTCTGAGCTAACAGCTAACACAGTGTCTGAGAGCTTTTCACTCTTTCTTTTGGACACCAGCTTTCAAAAGTAAGTGAGACAACTGAGTTTTTAAACTACAACCTCAAATTTTCCAAGATGCAGCACTCTAATAGGGTGAACCAGTTCATCAGATAGCTGGACTCTTTCTTAGAGGTTACGAGTCTTTGCTTTTGACAGCAGTCTTGAAAACTCCAGGAATCACTGACATATCAAACCCACAACATCAAAACATCATGGCAGTGCTTCAACACACTAAGCTATTGAGTCAGAGACATTGAGAGTGTCTTTCTTGGAGCTTTTCACTCTCTCTGTTGGACAAAGGCCTTAAAAATGAGCAATGCTCAAAATTTCCAAAGAGTCTAACCTCCTGAGCTAATGGGTTGATTTATACTGTCTTTCTTAGAGCTTCTAACTCTTCATTTTGAACATCAGCCTTCAAAAATGACTCATTTACTACCAGATTTGAACCCACACCCAGAAACCCTCCAAGCAGTAACCTTAAAGGGCGAGCCATTTCATCAGATACCTGAACTTCCTGTCTTAGAGGTTATGAGTCTTTGCTCTGGTAAGCAGCCTTCAAAAGTCAAAGAGTGACTGATGGTTTGAACCCACAACCTCAACACATGAAGACAGACATTCATCACACTGAGTTATTAGGACAGATACTTGTATTCTGTTTCTTGGAGGTTTGACTGTTTCATTTGGACAGTTTGGCAAACCTCATGTTCCTTATTTCTGAAAGCTTTTCAGTCTTTCATCTGGCTGTCGACCTTTAAAACTCATTTCTAACAACTTAAGCCTATTTTACTATGAAGTAAAATAAATAAAATAAAAATGTACAGTCTTGTATCTCAAGCATGAGGAGGCAACGGTACATCTGTTTATTGAGACTGGGATGTCTACATGACAGTGAATAATAATAATGAGAAGAAGGAGAAGAAGAAGAAGAAAACCTAAACTAAAACCAAACATTCTTGTGCAATAAAAGTTAAACTGAAGCAAGTAAACCCACCCAACTCTGATACAGAGTAACTTTCAATCAGAGAAACTCACCACAGTCTCCTCGAGGCCCTTCAGGTCCTCTCTGGCCTGCTCCCTCTGTTCATTCAGCAGTCTGGACACAGAACATTTCAACACATTACATCAAAATTCACCAAACATGTCGAGTTTTGTATCAGATACTCATCAGTACCTACATGAGTTTCTGCAGCTTCGCATCTTTTTCCTGCTCTTCAGCCTTCAGTTTGTCGTAGTCCGACATGAGTCTCTCCTGCTCCAGTAACAGACCCTGGTTCAGACTGTGAGAGGAAGTGGAAAATAATTAGTTTTGTTCAGTTTCATTCTATCCTGTTCTCAGTTTTTGTTTTTCCTCTAAAATCTGATTAAATTTATTTCATTTCATAATCATTTCAGAATGCATCTATGTTTATGCTCTCTATTATTTGCCATACTTATTTACTTGGATTTCAATTTTATGTATTTTTTTGTCCTTCGTACTCACTGACCTCCAGACACTCAGGGCTCTGTTGCTCCTTCTCTGTTAGCTTTCAAAATGTGGTTTGGATTTAAAGTCAAAGCAGGACTTGAAAACATTTAAAAGGAGCTTCTTAACCTACTGAACTAATTCTCAGAGGCCCTCAAAGTCCGTCTCTGGCTGATCTTAAAACCCAAGAGTGGAAACGGACTTTGAACCCAAAAGTTAATGACTCTGATGCAGCAGCTTTATGCACTGAGCTTCACTTCACACACTCGTGTTCTCTGAGCTTCTTTCTCCTCCTCAACAGCCACGCTTTGAAAATGTACTCGAGTGGAAATCAGGCTCAAGTTAAACCCTGAACCCTGTGTAAGAAAATCCTCCGGACTGAATAGAACGCTTGTGAAACCCAAGGATGGATGACACTGGATTTCACCATTTTTAAGTATTATTCTGCCCACGCTCTGCACTCAGCATTTGTCAATGTTCTCATGACTTTTTGAGAAATTTTGCATCAGTTTTCACACAAGAAAAATGGAGAATAATGGAGATTAATATTTGATTAAATTATGCAGCCTGATTCCACTACTATCAATAAAAAATGGGAAAATGCCAGATAAATATCTTAACAAAATGAATAAATCGAACATGTCTGAGAAGTACCGTTCTTCTCTCCCTTTTAAACTTTAATGTCAAGCACAAAACAAGCTCCAAATTGCTTCAGATTATCATTTTTGTTTGTTTTGCTGCTTGAAGGCAAATGATCCACCAAAAATATCTTCATATGAGAGAAAAAGTAAATCTGAAATCTGGATTTGAGCTAAATTTTGTCATGAAAAAAGCATTTAAGTGTTTTTCCAGAGCTGTTTGGTAAATCTGGACCTGCTGTTCTTGTGCGTCATCAGTACTTCATGTGTGCTCCCTGATGTGTCCTTACTCTGTGAGCTCGTCCAGCATCCTCTGCTTGTCTTCGATCTCGTCTCGGAGGCGGCTGAGCTGCTTCTGATGAGCCTCCCTGTGGTTCTCCAGCTGCTCCTCCAGCGTTTTCTGGAGAACAGAGACGAGGAAACAATCATTGATCATCATGTGACTGCTGCAGTTTACAGCTGTCGGGGATTTTCAGGTCCATGTCTCCTCACCTTGATGTCCTCGTCTCCATCCAGTCTGCTGATGTCCTCCTTCTCCTTCTCCTCCCTGGACACCTCATGTCTTTTCTCTGAGAACCCACAAAGAAGAATATTATATGTGGATCTTTTTTATCAGAGTTTGTAGAGCTTTAGAGGGTGTGTAACTGACCCTGAGCATGCAGTTTGGCGAGTTCCTCAGTCAGAGCGTCCTGACTCTCCTCCAGCTGCCTCTTCTTCTGCTCCATGTTCTGCATGTAGTCGGTCAGAGACTTGATTTTGGCCTGATGCTGCACACACAGAGGTGGTTTACCATGAACACAGCAAGAGAAAGGTTAGGTCAGATTAAAGTATTCATTATCAGCAGCTTCAGTATAAGAATATTGATATTAACATTCACCTAGCATTCAACATGCAAAAAATTACTTTTTACATGTAAAAATAAATTTTTTCACATTAAGGCACCCGTTTTTTGGAGAAAAACTTCTTTGTTTTAGTTAGACCAAGTGCTGATGTTAACCATGGTTACTGAGGCGATGGTTACCTGGGAGATAAGCAGCTGACAGGATGCCAGCTCCTTCTCATTGGCCTGGATCTTGCGGTGGGCGTCGGCCTGAGCACTCTCCAGCTGTTTGCTGCGGTTCACCAGAGACTTGACCTCGGACTTCATCTTGCTGATGTAGAGGCGAGCGACGGTGAACTCCTCCTCCACCGCCGAGCCGTTCCCCTTCGTCTCTGAGCCCTGAGGAGGAGGAGGAGGAGGAGGATGTTCAAGCTGAGAGTGTGAAAGCTGACATGTGTTCATGTGCGTATATGTGCGTGTGTCCGTCCTCACCACGGTGGTCTTGACATCACTCGTGCCGATGATGGCGCCGATGTCGCTGAGATCTCTCAGCAGCAGGTTGAGAACCTCTGCAGCTCTCTTCCTCTGAAGGCCGTTCAGCTCCTGTAGCTGGTTGAGCTCCCTCTGAACCGCCGACAGCAACGCCTGCACACGTGTGATGAATTTAGATCAATATCACTACTGTACTGCATTATGCTACATTTCACTGCTGTTTCAGGTTGAGCTAATTTCAACTTCTTTATATACAGTTGAGTATTTTAATCTACAGCAATGCATCATGTTATATAAGATCACCATATGTTTGTAGTGGTGCTGTCCTGCGAGACCCACGTATCTCTAAAAAGTTTTCAAAACTTTTCATGCTATCATGAGATGAAGGTAACTTTAATCTTTGAGGTTACTGACATGAACTTATGATGTAGCTTATGAAGCGATCTGTTAGCTAGCTAACGTTAGGTAGGTTAATTTTTCATATGTAACATTATATTAACTTATCTTTTTGCTAATGTAGTGGCCTGTTAGCTAGCTACGTTAGCTATGTGTCACTGGATAGCAAGTGTATAAAAAAATGTAATCTGAAAGGAATTTCCTGTCAACCTTGTGTTGCATGATGGGAAACATGGTCCTTATTACATAAAGCAAGTTTTCAAGATTGGATCAAAAACATCATAATCTCAGTGGCGTTTGTGCAGTTCACTCACCGCCTTATGCTGCAGCTCCTCCGTCAGCTGCAGGTTGGCCTGGTCTCTCTCCTCCACCTCTTGGCTCTTCTGGTCGTAGTTGACAGCCAGCTCCTCCAGCGCCTGCAGCACCTCCTTCACCTCCTCCTTGGCCAGCTCGTTCTCCGTCTGCAGCCGGCACAGCTCCTCCTGGATCTTCTCGTAGTCGCGCCGCGTCGACGCCAGCAGCTAAGACGGACATATGGTGTGGGTAAATACATGAAAAATGTGCATACAGTGATAAACACACATTGATGTCAACATAAACTCACATGCATTCATACAGAGGGACAAAACAAAACAAACCTCCTCCTGGTCCAACATCTGCTCCTTCAGTTTCTCTGCCAGCTGACTGTGCTGGTTGATCTCATCATCCTGCAGGAATTTAAAGATATAATTAAGTCAGTAATTAATAAAGTAAAGTTTGAAAGCAGTGTCAAGCAGTACTACCAAGAACCCTTTCATATTTCAAGAGGTTTATCTAGAACCCACACAGGGAGTCCAAAGTCCAAAATATATCGTCTTTAGCCTAGCAGTTGTTGATGACTTGAGGAGTTAACAGTCTGCATAAAACAGTCAATAAAATAGGTTTTTCAAAGTGTTTCAAAAATCGTGAATTACCAGCACCATGAAAGGTTCTTGAGCAAAGAGTCATGAATGTGCACAAAAATATTAAGCTTTAAAGCAAATCCACATACCAGTAAGAAAGTTACTAAAACAAAATGCTGGATTTGCAGTTAAACCCTCTGAAAACCTGGACTTGGAATTTTTAAATAATTCACAATACAGCAACCATACAGCAAAAGTGCCGTTTAGACAGGGTTTGTAACGATAATAAATAATAATAAATATGATGATGAAGGTGTCGAGTCTCACCTTGTCGTCCAGCTGTTTGTACAGGTTGCTGATGTCCTCCTCGTATTTGCTCCGCTCGTCACTGCCGACCGAGACGCCTCCTCCGGCCGGCAGCAGGTTGTCGATGATGGGAGTGTTGTCGTACGGCTCGACGTTCTTCTGATCTTTAGAGCTCTGCTGCTCCTCCTCAGGAACGTCCTCCCCTGGAACATGGACACATCTGTCATTCATCCATTAAATAAACATGAAGTAGTCTGTTGTGTCGGCAGGTCATATTTATGTTGTTATCATGTCCAGTCACAGTGTATCATCGCAGATAAACCTTTGTGTTGCATGGATGAAAATTAGAGCAAAATTTGACCCGAAGGTGGCCCACACTCTTAGAAATAAGGGTTCCAAAAAGGCTCGTGCAGAATGAAGTTCTACCCAGACCCATTTGCTCCTGAAGAACCCATTTTTGAAAAAAGGGTTCATGAAGGTTTCTTTGTAAGACTAGGGGTTCCATTAATAATATAATAGGGTTCTCGGTAGAACCCCCAGGTGGGTTTTAGAGGGGGTTCTCACTAGGAACCCTAGGACCCTTGGAAAATAGAAAGGTTCTTGGTACAACCCCCTGGGTTGGTTCTAGATAAAATCCTTGGAATATAAAAGGGTTCTTGATAGAACCCCCAAGATAGGTTTTAAATAAAACCCTTGAAATTTAAAAGGGTTCTTGGTAGAACCACTTGGGTGAGTTCTAGGTGAAATCCTTGGAATATAAAGTGGTTATGGGTAGAACCCCCTGCCTGGTTTCTTGTTAGCACCCAGAGGGTGGAAAGATTCTAGATAGAACCCCCAGGGAGGATTCTGGGTGGAACCATTCACATACTCACGTTCTAGGTATAACCCTTTAAGTTAAGTTCTGGGTAGAACTCTGATAATGTTCCAAGTGGAACCTTTACAAATACCTCTACCTAGAACCAAAAAAGGTTTTCCATCCTTTATTCTAGTTAGTAAATTTATTTCTAAAAGAGCGCAGAGGGGCGGCCATGTTGTTACCTGACTAAAAAAAACTTGTGTATTCACAGAACAGCGATTTCAAAGTGTCATCTGGTGGTAAAACAGAACTAAGAGTGTGTGCGCACAGCCTGTCAGCATCAGCATGACTTCAGCGCACAAAAGAATTGATGCTGTCATTATTATTGACTTTTTAATTGAGGTTTGGTTCAGCTGAGATGAAAGCCGTCAGCGAACGAGACGACGAAGAAGAGGACAGACTGAAAAGGTGAAGAGCTGCTCTGTTTAAATGGCTCGGCACGGAGCCAGAGGCTGACTCATGTCAGAAACACTGCATCAGCATCAGTGTGTCTGTGTGTGTGTGTGTGTGCGAGAGAGAGAGAGAGAGGGGAGCGTAGGCTTCAGAGGCTGCAGCTGAGCTGATTTGTTGCTAAGGAGGGGGAGTGTTATCAGCATCCGCAGGGAATTAAAAGATTAAAAAAAACAATGGACAGAGAGAGACGGAGAGGTGTGGTCTGAGTGGTTACCAGGCAACAGAGATGGAGAAAAGGGCGAGGATGCTGTGGAGGAGAGACTGCAGTCTCAGAGGAGAGATGATAGAGTGGAGTGGAAACAGAACAGCACAGTGTAATGCCCTTGATAGTGTCTTTCAATATAATGTAAACACATGTAAACACTGTGATGTGATTCATCTACAGTCGCACAACGTTAAAGGAACAATTAGACTTTAATTGATTTAATGTCTGCAGGATGACACAGCTGCACAATCATGACTCACTCTTTAACCTACACTCTTAGAAATAAGGGTGCTAACTAGAACCGTAAAGAGTTTTTTCTGCTCGTCCCCATAGGAGAGCTCTTTCTGGCTCCAGGTAGAACCTTTTATAAAGGTTCCACTTGGAACCCTTTCAGAGAGTTCTGCTTAGAACCCATAAAGGGTGATAATTAGCACCATCTGTGAAAGGCTTCCTATGAGAAGTTCGAAAGAGACCATCTCTATAGTGTAATGGTTCCACCCAGAACCTTCTCTGGGGGTTCTATCAAGAACTTTCCCACCTTCTAATGGTGCAAACAAGAACCAATCCAGGGGTTCTACCCAGAACCTTTTTCATATTCCAAGGGTTTTATCGAGAACCCACTGAGAGAGTTCTACTAAGAACCTTTTAATATTCCAAAGGTTTTAGCTGGAACCCACCTAGGGGGTTCTGCTGAGAAGCCTTTTATTTTCCAAAGCAAAACTAGGTTCTACGTAGAACCTCAGCCCCGTAGGAAGAAGCTCGTTGGAGCCCTTATTTCTTAGAGAGTGTAACACCAGAAGATAAAATGACTCTTCATGATTTTCATCAGTTTTGAGACGCAGCAGCTTGTTATTAAACCCAAACCCACCGCCTTCAATCTCACAGCAAGATCAGAGCTTTCAAACTGAACAAATGTAACAAATAGTGTGAACAGTGACTGCAGTTTGATCCTTTTTTGCCCACAGACTCACTTAAAAAATTGCTGCGCTGAACTGTTGTTGAGCTGCTAATGAAATGCAGTGAATTTCTTCAATAAGAACGATGCTCCTGCTTCCAGTAGAAATCCTATAACTTAGTTAATTCTAAAACAATTTGTTTCGTTTTTTTTCCCTTTAACTGTGTCATTTTATCTCACCGTTCCTCCAGCGGTTGAGTTCGGCCTCCAGCCTCTGGATGATGTTTTTCAGGCTCTTGTTCTTCTCCTTCTCCTTCTCATATTTCTTCTTCCACTCCTCAGCCGTCAGCTCCAGGTTCACAGACACCGTGTTCTTGATGGTCTTCGCTCTAAACAGACAAAGACAGTACAGAGTGAAGTTTGTTTGTTTGGACGTTAAAAGTCCATTGGTAACACTTTATACTACGGTGCATGTAAAAGTGTCAGTTAATAGTTCATAAGGCCCTTATTAACATTAGCATTATGCACACTTCATCATCCAGTTCCCCCAAAATC
>JAJHUR010090091.1:0-13749 GCA_027495735.1 Lutjanus campechanus | reverse complement strand
AAACATGTGGTGATCTTATAGACCATGATGCATTTCTGTATATTAAACTATCCAACAGCATATAAAGTAGTTAAATTAAGCTCAACTTTAAACATTTATAGCAGTAAAATACAACATACACATGAATGCAGCAAAAATATTAACCCAGAAATGCCATATAATTGATTGACTTAACTAACCCTTGCAGGTTTTATGTGATAGTATTAAATCTTTTTCAAGTTATTATTCCTATGTGGTCAGGTGATTTGCCCATTTTTAGTCCTCTCCCCCTCTTTGTCTGTGCTCCATTTTGTTTCCTCTTACTGATGTTCTCTCCCATGTTTTTTCCGTCATACCTTGTCTCCGTTTCACCTTCCCTTAATCAACTGTCTGCTAAATATCTCTGAAAGCAGGGGTTACACACACACAGACACACGCACACTGCAAAAACATTGGAAGCTATTTATAGGAGCAGGCGGAGGGGAAAGGTACACAGGCCATGGAGATGTGTCCTTCACCACTGCTGTGAACAATGCTGCCTGCCAGACTCACAAAAACAACATGCAAACACACACACACACACACACACACACACACACACACACACACGCACACACATGCACACACACACACACACACACACACACACACACATGCACACTTATGCCCACGCTCAACATCAAAATGCAGGGACCTCAGTTAGTGTCATATAATACACAAGCAAACGTACAGTAAATGTACACATGTAGCCTTATACTCATGCAGTCAAACACACTGCCTGGCCAAAATATGTAACTTGGATATAACTAAGCAAATAGGTAAGAGCCTTCCATTGGATAAATACTGCAGTGATTAATATGTTTGGCAAGTTATTTAACCCTAACTGATGCAGTGGCTTCTCATTTCTTAAACAACCATGTCAGAAGACGTCCTGTGGACGTGGAAAAGATGTTACTCTGTTTCAGAAGCGTCAAATTTTGGCCTGCATCAAGCAAAGAAAACAACTAAGGAGATTGCTGAAACTACTAAAATTGTGTTAAGAACTGTCCAACGCGTTATTAAAACCTGAAAGGATAGTCGAGGGAGAAATGTGGTCAGAAAAAAATCTTGAATGATTGTGATCGCAGATCACTTAAACGTTTGGTGAAATCTCAGTAAAAAAATCAATAGTAGAACTCATGGCTATGTTTAATAGTGAAAGTATGAGCATTTCCAATCCACGCACACAATATGAAGAGAACTCAAGGGATTGGGATTTTAAATTTAAAAATTTATTTTGAGGCCTCATCACTGAGACAGTCATAGCCAGATGCATTGTCTGTTTGGATGTCCATCTCATTCTCTTGAACGTGATATCTCAAGAACACCTTGATTGAATTGAACAGGTCACTGTGACCTCACAAACAAGTTTTGGGCCATAAGTTAAGAATTCACACACCAACTCCAGAGATGTTCCAATACCATTTATTCCTTCCCGATACCTGAAAATTGCGTATCGGCTGATACCAAGTACAGATCCGATACCAGTCCATAAAGAAACATATAATACAACATATTAATTAATTAAAACATATTAATTCAATAATATATTTTGTAACAGCTATATACTACTAGCCCTGTATGGATGTGATATGATTGATATTGTTGTATGGTCTGGTTCAGGTTAAACCCTTTGTAAAACATGAACAAATATATACATAAATATACAGAGAATGAATGTCATAGAACATGACTTTGACATCCTGGAAAATATATGGCTTTGTTTTTACCTTATTATATCCTTAACAGCACCATTAAAAACATTTTGCGTGTTTTGTTTTGGGGGTGACGGTGCTTTGCAGTCTAAATGGGGAAATTGTAGCTTCTTGTAAGGAATTATATGTAGAATGTACTCCTTATTGTATGCCTTGCACTGTATGTAATCCTGTGTTGCCCTTTTGTACTTTAAGTATATGTGTATTACAAAACCCTATATGTCTCTGCACCAATGACATATCAAGATAAATGGTTTTGTGTTTGCATTTGGGAGTTACAGTGTTTGCTGATGGCTCTGTGGTGAAAGAATGATTTAACTATTAAGTCATATGATGTTATGCCACCAGAGGGCAGTACAGGAAGGCAGCTGAGGGTCTCTGTTATCATCTCCATCTTTGAAGTCCTTCTGAATCTCTTCCCTTTGGCTGTGAGTGATAAAAAACTGTCCAAAGCACTGATCCCTAAACACACAGGACAAGAAAAAGGAACAGTAATCATTAATCAATTTACCTAAGTAGTTGCTCTGATCATAAGGGTAATTTCCCTCAGGTTTTCTCTCCGACTACAGTAATGAAACTTTCTGAACTTTAAGTACACTGTTTAAAATCTGTCAAATCAGGATGTGCTTCTCACCTGCAGGATGAGTCCAGTCAGTTGATACTAACTTAAAACTAACCACCACTTGATGCAAACTCTTACTGGTTAAGGTCTGTTCAACTGGTGATTATCAAACTAATGCCAGTGTTTGACCTGTCCTGCAGTCCAGCTGTGTGTGTATTTCTCACACATCAGGTCCAGATTGTAACTGACTGAGCTGCTTTTCTATATTTTTCCTATCTCATAAAAACAATATTTCCTGAGATTTTGATGTGCTGCTTTGATGAATTATTAAGTGAATGTACAGATTCAGTCACCTGCACATCTCACCTCGTTATCAATGAAGTTCAATAATTTAACACTGTCACTATAGATTATGTTATATATAATTGCATCAATCATTAATAATGATGGAGCCTAATATTAAATATTATTAAATCTGTTGCCTTTGCTGTGATGTGTTTCCAGTACCACTGCTAATTCCTAAACGTGTTTGCAGAGGCACTAATTTAAAGCAGCAACGATTAGTCAATTAATTCAGTCAACTAATGAATCAGAGTTTATTTATGTAGCTCTCTTCATACAAACAAAATGTATCACAAAGTGCTCTACATAATAAAACAATGCCCCCCCACCCATGCATGCACACATACCCACAGCAATGAATTGATTAGTTCATAAAAAAGAAAATGAATTGTCAGCTATTTTAATGATTGATTAAGTGTTTCAGTCATTTTTCAAAAAAATGTCTTAAAAAATTGATGGTTATTTTGATATTTCTTACTATTATATAATATTATATAAGCAACTAAACACTTAAATGAGAAAATAATCAGCAGATTAAACGGTAATGAAAATAATTATTTGGATCCCTCAACGGTGTAAGAGTCACAGAGTGTTTAATGTATGACATTTTCTCTGTGAATAGTGACTCTAACCTTTTCCCTTAATGGTTCTGCTTAAGTTCTATTTAATAAAAGGGGAGCTTAATAATATTTTATGATGTTAACGGAAGTGGACTTCCTTTCAGCTGAGATGGACCAAGAAACTTCATGGTGAAAGGATGAACTTGTGATTCATGCATTTACCATTTGTTGGCCGCTGTATTCAGCACTTCAGTATAGGGATGTAACTAATGATCATTATGACTGATTAATCAGTCTCGTCTTGATTAATTGTTTTCTCTATAAATTGTCTTAAAATAGTGAAAAATCTATAACTTCCCACAGGCCAAGCTGATGCCTTGTATGTATTGTTTTGCATGACTGAAAGTCCAAAACCCCAAAACCTAAAGATATTCAGTTTAGTGTGATATATGAAAAAGAAAGGCATCAAATCCTCACATTTGAGAAGCTTTAACCAGCAAATGTTTGGCATTTTTGTGGTTAAAAAAAACTCTAATACAGGAGAACAGATTTAAACTCAGATTGGGGAAAAATCTGATTGGTTTAACAGGAAAAAAAAGAATGCCCATAATCAGCCGATATAGTGGGAGTGGGAGGAGTGAGATAGAGATGGAAGATTGTGAATGAATGAATGAAGCGAAAGGTGGTCTTGCTGATTGAACTTTGACTGAGCACTACTTTCACTGCGGTGAAAGGCACAATCCTGGAATACTTGGGTGGTAATGTCACAAAATATGAATGTAAGAAAAATTACATTCAGTTCAGACCTGCAATTAACTGACCAATTGTTGTGAACTACTTCAGAGTTACCTTTGATAAAGTTAAGTGCGAGCAGTCTAGACTTACTACCTAAAATCTCTATTACCCCACACAGAGTCTGACTAACCTGGCTAACATATTTGCTCATGCTATTTATGGCCAAGTTTAATCAAACAATTCACTATCTGTACACAATTAAGACTTGTTGTAGTTTATCTTCGTCCATACACTGCTCTGTACATTACGTTGATAGAATGAGCTAACAGACCCCACAGTGCAGAGATAACATTATCAACCATCAGTAACCAAAGATTATTCAGCTTTGTTTGTGACAGGTGTGGCCTTTAGGCAAACAGACTACCTCCATGCATAACAGATTTAACCATGCAGTCTGGCTTGGTGTGCTGTATACATAATTATTAACCTTTGTGATAATAATCGTTATCTCACAAGCTCTCCGTCTATAGCCATACTGATCTCCTGACATTAGCCTTGTTGTGTGTCAAGTTTAGTAGTGTTAAACTTTGTGTAACAGTGACTGGAATGATTTCTACACATGCTATCAGAATAATATAACTCCTGATTTATGTATGCTATTAAAAGTTATCAACGATTCTTAATTGTGTTTGCTGCAAAGGGCTGTGGAGGCAGGTTTTGTCTTACTTTTAATATGAATTCTTCATTCAACATTTATGCCTGCAGGGAAGGAGTTATTTTATGTTTTTTTGTATACATGCACATCTTTAAAACTAGATTTCAGTTGAATTATTTACCAGAGGGAAACAAACAATCATCTGCTGGATTACAAATGAGGTTCAGGTGCATATTCTCCTGTCATTTTCTCCCTCAAGTGTAACAATACACTTTAGGCAGCACTTGATGACTGGCTCCAGACTTTCATACTCATATCTGAGCAGAACATCCCGTTGTTCTTATTCTTAAAAGGTGATTACTTGTCTGAGAGGAAGGAACCTGGCAAAAGAAATTATTGCAAGAGGACCTGAGAGGACATTTTGTACTGTGATTATGTCCACAGTGGCGAGGCAATACCTGCAATGTGAATCTGAGTACCCATAATCACAGTGGAGAATATTCTTAAGGGCATGATTGCTTTTATACAATAATAATCAACACATTGTCTGGAAATGTGTTTTCAGTGCTAGTGTGCACTTACAAAGAGGCAAATAACACTAGACCTGCAAGCAGATATACTGGGGGAGAGACACCCAGTGCTAATTTGAAGCAGCAGATCACATTGTGATGCATTAGAAATGATGAAAAATAAATGTACTCAGAGGGATAGTTTAGATTATTTGAAGTGGGGTTGCAGGAGGTACTTTTCGATAGTTGGTGTATTAACTGCAGTAAATGGCTGTCGACACACCCCCAGTTTGGAGAAGCTGCAGGAGTATTGGTGTAGGAAGCTAAGTATGTACTGGACATAGCCACCTGCGTTAATCACCCTTTTATGCTTATTGTATTGAATATCCATATTTTTAAAGTTGTGGTATCAAAATGAGAAACTTTGGTATCGTGACAACGCTAGATGAAATGATTAATGGTTTCATGATAAAACGGTGATAAAATTCCAGACAATTACTATTACCGTTTCAAATTTTTAATTTTTGTGTTAACCGTGTTTGGATGCTGCGCTTTGAAAAACTCAATAAATACTGTCCTGCATCAACCAGCCATAGTCTTCCAGATGCAGGCGCAGCAGCAACGCAGGTTTGTTTTGCGTTAATGAAAACATTGACATTGCAAAGGACATGATGCCATTTCAAATCGTTGAGAGATTTTCAATATAAAACTTTTTGAAAATTCTCAGCACATTATAACAGCGATGTCAATGATAACTATGATAATTTTGGTCACTATAATCGTGATAGGAAATTTTCATCCTGTTTCATCTCTAGCATACACTTAAACTGATATTGATTTCTTAAGATGGGCCTTTTTTAAGTGGCCAAAATATGTTTTGCTGCTGACCCTGTCCACACTGGTGCATTGCTTAGCATCCTATCTGGTACTCCTCTCTGCTTCCCCAAACTACGGGTGTGACGACCAGCGATACACTGACTACCTCGTCCAACCCTACTTCAGATAATCCAAACTATCCCTTTGATGTCACACAAGTCTTGCAGTTTGGTCACTGTTCTTTCTTCTTCTGCATAGATCTCCCAATCATATCAATCACTCTATCTATACCTTTTTTATTCTTCTTCAGTCCTACTGGAGAGCTGGAGACTATCCCAGCATCCACTAAGTAAAAGAGAAAAGACTCTAGCCTTTCACATGACTTCATTTTCCAGTTTGCATAACTTGTCTGTTGCAGGACTATGTGAGAAAACAAGCCATTTTTGATATTTTCCATCTTTATCATATTACACCGTTTTAAGTATACAGACTCAGGAAAAACAGTTTATCGTTTTATTCTCATGTTCCGTATGTAAACCTTGCTGTAAACATATTTCCAGACAGTGGTTTTGCATCGGTAACTGCTGTGTAAACTCCTTTGAGGATATTCTTTCCCTGGGATCCTACTCATGTCTGTTTGCTGATGATAACTGGCTGTCAGAACCACAATTACTTTTTCTGTAGTGAAGAAACACAATTTGTATCTTGTGTCTGTGTTGTTATAATGAGTTGGAGCAAGTTTTCCCACACAAGTGCTTCCTTTTTCTCCTCTACTTTGTTTTTCTACTTGTTGTACAACTCACATGTTAATATAAACCATACTTTTAGCATATGTCCCGTTGTTGCTCCCTTTTTAAAATATATGGTAGTTCCCATTTTTTGGCATATTGTTGTACATTAACTACAAATCTAAGCCGTATCTTTTAGACTTGCTCAGATTCAAGTCATAAAGTGAGGACCTAAGAGTTTGAGACTTAGTTTTGACTGTTTGTATGACATGATTTACTTGACACTTGACTCTCTAAAAACTTGACTACTTGAAATTTGAATTATAGGCCTGATTTGGGGCTGTCAGAGATATGTCAGTATTGGTGTATATGTTTGCCGATATGCAGTGGTAACAAGAACATATATAGTGCATAAAATGATGCTTGATGTAATTTACATTTAACACAATGTGGGACATTAATGGGGACAATAGGAGTTCCCAGGCAGGTAAATATCATCAAGCTATACTTATGTTATTCACAACCTGCCCCTATTGACTGGCAGTATTAGAATAATCAGTAATTGACTGATACTGAACAGTACATTATTTAGCTTTTTATTTAAATTTTATTTATCCTTTATTTAAATGGTCAGTGTTATTTAAATTGGTGCACAATCCTCATAGAAAAGGTCATTTTCATTCTAGCTAAAAAAAAAAATCACTGTATATGCTACCATATTGGTAATCATTACATTTTTTCCCCTCTAAAATCAGTATCAGTCTCAAAAGTCCTATATTGGTCAGGCTCTTGTTTTGTTATCAATTTTAAAATCCTTGAACAATACAATTTTTATTGTTCCAGGATTAATTATAATAATTAATTGACAGGCCTTAAATGCCCACACAGATTGAACACTTTATTATTATGCCTGCACACAAAGGACCAGGGGTCAGTTTATCTATAAAAACACCATTTCTGTCTGCTCTCAAACTGAATCACGATATTGCCCAGAAATGAATAATAACCAACAGCTGTAACTGTAAGAAAATGACATTCAAAGATCTGCTCTGTGTTGTAGTAGAGCTCGGCCAGTTTGAGCCTTTTACAGACATATTGGCTGAACAGCCAATAACTTAATTGGAGTTAAATTTGCTTTCTTCAGTGTCCTCAATTCAATCCTTTCATGTCACTTGCATCATTGTCTGGTGAGTTTGGCGAGAGCAATAAACATCTGTGTCTGGTTAAACAAAACATATCTTAGTCTTTAACAAAAGGTCTGTCTCTGCAGCAGTCTTTTCAGAGTGCGTCAAGGAAGTTGCAATCTCAACAATACATGCAAATTCGACCAATCACTGTGAATTCTGCTCAGCCTTGCAATTTTTTTTAAATCACTGCAACATTTCTGCAAATTTGACCAATCATCATAGCTTCCTGTGAGTTCCACCAATCATAGCACTTCCTTGTGCAAACGACATATATGTGTGTCACAAGACACAAGGTTTGTCGTCATTTGTCAATGCTCTGTATGATTTTTAAATTTTGTACTTGCTGTTTTGACAGAGTTAGACCTCCAAAAAGAATTTGGTTCTTTGTGAAATACCCCCCAGACGCACTTCTTCATTTCCAGATAAAGTATTTTGTTACAGTATTTGTAATCCTGAGCCCATTTGGTAAGCTCAGAACAGAGTGCAGTTTTATCCTCCCTGGAACAAGTTGCCTTAGATTTTTAATCAATTATTAAAAACAAAAAACAAAAAACAAGAACAAAAAACAAACAATTTAATTGCAAAAAATGGCTGAAAAATTGCAACATGCTTCACAATTTTTCTTTTTAGAAAAGCTGCCGTGAAATTAGGCATTTTAGGTCACAACAATCCCCCCAAAAAGCCTGCAAAATCCTGGAGAGACTGTTATAATAACAAACTGAGCCTGTCAGTGGCTAAACAAGCACTTTAAGTGGACATACTGATACATTGCAGCCTGCTTTGCCAGCTGCAGCGGTCTCGCTCAATACTGAACCAATTTCAAAAATTGTTGTCCCCATTACTTACTTAAACATGGGAAAATGGGGTCCAGATTGAAAAATACCGCTTTGTACAATAACTAACTCTTAAATAACTCTTCTATAACCATTAAAGACCAATTAAAGATTCTTATCTGAAATGTATGTTTACGCAAATTAAACAAACAACTAAAATTGTATAATTTAACTATCAAATATCAAGATTGGACTCATAACTCCAGTCTTGGTCTAGGCTCTAATTTATAGATGGTTAAAGGAACTAAAACTTGGCATACTGGTCCTTGCTCTCTCTCAATTCACTGTTATTTTTTCATAGAGCTCCCTCCTCCTTCCCAGCTCACCTCCACCCTCTTTTGACTCCACTAAGTATTTACAAAGGGTCTCATACGGGAAGGGCTTCGTCACTTACTGCAGCACGTCTTGGCTGTGGCCCAAGAGCAACAAAAACAAACTATCTTTCATGTCCACAGGGTCTGATGTCTCTCTTTCTTCTTTTTAAGCCAAGCCCTCCGCTGAGTCTATTGTTTGTTGCTTTAAGAGGAACTAGATGGTTTATAATTCATCAGGAACACACTAAACCCCAGTGGCCTCTTGACATTTCAGCCTGCTGTTGCACTGGATGGTTTCAACACCTAACATATGAAAATACTGGCCTGGGCTGGATGTGTTAGTGCAGTTGATAAAGATCTCCTGGGAGCAGGGAATGAAAAAGAGGGTCCAAGTGCTTTTGTCAGGACTACGATGATCTGCTGGTGTGTATATGTTGTCACTGCGTGTGTGTGTGTAGGACAGTATATCAGATTGTAACAGATAGAATTGTTCAAACCCCCCAAGCAGTGCCGCCCACCTCCTTCCTGTGTCGGTTGCTGGACGTCCTGAAACTAATGTGGATTTCACGGTTTCACAGTGGTGCATGTCAGCTGCCAACAGTTTATCCTAACAGTTTTCTGCTCTCTATTGATTTTTCAACAATGTGTCAGATTAACTGGCTGCCGGCACAAAAGGCTGTTAAATGGACGCCTTGACATTTTGAATTTTCGTCTGTCATTTTTCTTTGCCAGCCACTTGTCACGTTGTGGAGGGAACTACTTTTTTGCCTGCCTTTTGGGCTTGGACAAAGCATATCAGCATTCCTCAGTGAGTGTGTGTGTTTGCGAGAAAGCTAATGAGCTAGCTGATGACCCGCATGTCTCACTGACATGTGGGAGGACAGTTAGCTGTAAGGATACTATGATTACAGGAGATGAATTTTACTAAATTCCCTTCTTCAGGGTCAGGAAAGGAAAAAATCTCAGTGAAACTAAACCATCAGAGAGGAGTGGCAGTTGGCGGTCAATCAGTTTTTTTTTAAATTAAATCCAAGTATCCATCATCCTCAGATCTTCTTTAACTCACTTTAGCAGTCTTCAGTTATCAGCTGGTGATCCCAGTAGATTTCTCTCATGTGTTTCCACCATCTCAGTCAGTCAGGCTTAAATATCTGCACTGTGGGGGTAATGGATCAGTTGACAGACAGTGGGAGAGCTGCCCTCAAGTGCATGAATGAAGCTGCAAAATTACTTTGTAGTGCCATATTTCGCCACTTCAAAAAGGGAGAAGAGGATCCCATAAACTGTTTAGATCTCGGCAAGAACAACTAAACTAAAACAACTGCAGCTAAATCAAGATTCTTCCCGAGGATGATTTTTTTCCTGAAGCTGATCCATGTCAGATTGAAATGTTAAAAACCCAGATTTTTATTTAGTAGCTATAACAGTTGTAGGCTTAATATCATGCGTCATTTTGGACATCTGAGTAAGACTTTTGCCTCCACCATGATTCCAGTGGAGTGCATGACATTTTGATTGTGGCAGTCATGCGGCTTTTGAAAGATTAAAAAAAAAATCAACTGCAACAACACCTTCTTAGTGTACACAGACTACTTCATCGGTAAAAAGCACTGCCAAAGTTATGTTTGGGTTGGAGTAGGGCTGTAACTAATGATTATTATCATAGTTGTTTAATCGGTCAATTATGTTATTGATTAATAGTTGTTTGTTTTTAAATGCCAAAAAATGATGAAATATGTCCATCAGTGTTTCCCAAAGCCTAAGATGATGCCTTCAAATGTCTTGTTTTACTTACAGTATAATAATTGTCAGTCTTCTGTCAGAGGAGTCATATCTTAGGAGTCTGCTGGACTACATCTGAATTCTCAGACATTAGTGTTGAAATGCTTTGTGAATTATAAGGCTGGATTGAATAGTAATAGAATTGGGTCCCAGTGGTGGCTGCATAGGGCTCCGACAGGTGTGAAACAATAATTTCAATAACTCCAGTGTTGTAAAATCCAAAAATCAAAATTTATTGAAAAAAGATAGATGTAATCATTTCCAAAATTCACATCTTTTTATCTAGTGAAATATTGTGCTTCAGTCCATATTTGTTGGCGCTTAGCCTTTCAAAAACATATTGACTGCATTCAAAAAAATTCCTCCGTACCACAAAAGGAAGGCACGCACCTGTATCAACAAGGCACTTTAAGAAATCCAAAAGCACCATAAATTACATTTATATAACCACAATAACAAGAAATCTGTTTCAGCTCTAAATTATTGAAGATTTTATTTGAGTATTTTTAATTTTGTTTTTAAGGGTGATGACATCAAATTTGATATGTGTCTTTCGAAGTTTCATGGGAAAACCTCAATAGATGTGTCTTTCAAATGTTAGAAAAATAGACAATCAGTACAGACCTAGTGAATTATTCTTGGACCATAAACTTCCTCAAGTTAGGACTGACATGCTTTTTATTTTTGTAAGTTTTCATTTTCATTTTTATGAATTTCTCCTAACTCAGTCAGTTAGGAGCTACTTTTAGCTGTAGGATGTTTTTTGAATATGGCCCCAGTACATTACAGAATCACACCAGTTTGGAAATGGTGCTCAGAATGCCTGTGATGTGATTGTGAAAGATATTTCTAGATAGAAATTGTCCCCAAGAGTTAGCGTATGGGTGTAAATGTATTTTTGAGAGAGGCTTTCTTTTTTACTTGGATCAGGAAGTAATCTAACCTTCATAACACAGCCATCTAACACAAACCGTGTAACACAACACCAATAAAATGCACACCGCACTTCTCCTGTTGTTTTACAACAAAATATAAATGAAATCTAAGCAGACTTTTTTGTGGATTTGGAACTTAATCTCTGCTATTTAGAGAGACTTAGTTTAATTTCTTCACTTCCTGTATGGGGAGAAATGTTCATACCAGACACTGGAGAATGTGTAGTATCACAATTAGTGGGGAAGTTGTGATGTTATTCTTCACTTCAGTCTCACTTCAAGATTTAGGCAGATAACACAGGTGCATTTTTACATAAAAATCTTGCCTACTGCAGCTTAAATAAGTGCTGCTTGTAAAAACACCAGGCACTGTGGCAGGTGCATGAAAAAGTTCTCTTGAGTCCCCCGTGGCACGCTGAGCTCTGAAACTTCATCCTGCTGTTTTCCAAACACCATCTGAGGATGCGAACCTGGACGGTAGACACAGGAAATAAAACTCTGAATTTATACAAGAAGAAATGGTACCCAGAGCTCCTTTTTGAGGTCCCTGAACTTGTGGTGGGATAGTAAGTTAGTAGTATAACTGTACAGTAGATTGAGCCAGTTAGCCTCCACAATAGTCTGGAAAAATAACATTTAGATTGCAAAACAAAACGATTTCCAAAAGGGCCCCAGGGGAAAAGAATGAAAATGAGAGCTTTGTGAAAGCCAGGTGCATGAAGTCTCTCCAGGTGCTTTTTCTTTGTGCTGCTAAATTGATTTCCATTATTATGAATATGTCTGTTTGTTTGGCTTGTTTCCAGACTGTGTTTGTGTGAATCAGATGGATGAGAGAGCTGAGGTCTATCTGAATCCAAGGGACGGTTTTTAGATTATAAGGCAGAAAGAAGAAGTGACTTAGAAAATAGCAGTAGGATAGGGACTGATTGTGATGGGAAAAAACAGAGCTACAATAAATTAAAAAAAAAGCTAAAACAGAAAAAGAGTAGTTTATTTATCACCTCTTGCTTCTCGCTGTGGAGCTCTGAAATAAATCCACAAGAACAGAATCTGTATTTACTGTGCATTCATAAAGTATTTAAATTATTTTCCCTGCATTTTATGGTGCTACAGCCTGTATTTAAATAATGCAAAATATATCTACTTAGTTAAATATCCTCTGACTTAAAAAGCACAAACATACAAAGCTGGGGGGATGTCATGGAGAAAGACAAAAACAAACTTGATGATTTAATCATTTGTGCCTTAAAATTAATTACTCAGATATTGCTTATAACCTTACTGCCATCAGTTGTTGTCATCTTTTATGTGTGTACTGTTCTCTCACTATGGATTGCTTGGATTTAATATGGTTTGATTTTGTACTTGGACTGAGATATCTGGATATAATTTGGCTTTTGGTTGTTGAAATCAATGTTGTGTTATCTTTGAGATCACGGAAATGTGTGGGGGTTTTTTTGGACTGGATACCATACAGTTAAACTTTGCTTATGATGTGGATATCATTCAGTTCATAAAAAACATTAATGTCATTATTGTTGTCTTCTTTAAACTTCTGGCTGACTGAATGAACCACACCAAAGGCATGTGCTGCCCTCTACATGACATGAGGGGAGGAGGCAAAATATACAATCAAATTTAAAGCAAACAATCATACAATCTATATTAAATCAAGAGCATCAGATTTGAGAGCACTAATTATTAATTGTGGGCACAAATATTTTCACCTGACACCTACTGAGCTCTGGGCAGACTTTTTTTTAAAAGCAGTTTTCTTTTTTTGGCAGCTTAGGACAAGTGAGAGAAGCTGTGTACGCAACACTGACATACATATATTTATACGGGTTTTAAGTATTGATTAAAAAAGGTTCATGGAAACTGCAAAATTCGATTTTGCAAAAAAAGTTTTAATGGTCACTTGAGGTGGTTTTTACATTTTGAAAGAGATAATGTGCTTAATGGAAACATTTTTTCTGAATAAGTTCTGAGGTAGTGAATACTTAATTCACATGACTGATCAGCAGTTTCCACTCTGACAGTCTCCTTATCACTCCCATG
>JAJHUR010090089.1:9119-23126 GCA_027495735.1 Lutjanus campechanus | reverse complement strand
GTAAGAGCATTTCCACACACACAATGTGAAGAGAACTCAAGGGACTGGGACTAAACAGCTGTGTAGCCTGAAGAAAACCACTTATCAGTGAGGCTAATCGGAAAAAGAGGCTTTAATTTGCAAGGGAGCATAAAGATTGGACAGCAATGGAAAGAGGTCATGTGGTCTGATGAGTCCAGATGTACCCTGTTCCAGAGTGATGGGCGCATCAGGGTAAGAAGAGAAGCGGACAAAGTGATGCTCCCATCATGCCTAGTGCCTACTGTACAAGCCTGTGGGGGCAGTATTATGATCTGGGGTTGCTTCAGTTGGTCAGTTCAGGTTCAGCAACATTATACACCCAAAAAGCTCACTGAATGAGCAGGTTTCTCCATCAATGGATTTTTTTCTTCCCTGATGGCACGGGCATATTCCAAGATGACAATGCCAGGATTCATCAGGCTCAACTTAGTTCAGGGAGCATGAGACATCATTTTCACACATGGATTGGCCACCACAGAGTCCAGACCTTGACCCCATCGAGAATCTTTGGGATGTGCAGGAGAAGACTTTACACAGCGATCCGACTCTCCCATCATCAATACAAGATCCTGACGAAAAATTAATGCAACTCTGGACAGAAAGAAATGTTGTGAGATTGCATAGGCTTATTGAAATGATTCCATGATGATGTGTGCCATAATCAAAGCTAATGGTGGTCCAACGAAATATTAGAGTGCATAACTTTTTTTTCTTGGCCAGTTAGGGTTTGATTGTATGTTTTATAACACATCTGATTCTCATCAAAAATGTATATTAAAGCACCGCACTAACTAGGCTTGCAGTAAGAATAGTCACTTGCTAACTATAATGAAATCAAACTTTGCCTCACTCATTTTGTTACTAACATTGCACGAAGTCTATGATGATAATTTCCCTCAGATAACATCCAAAAGACCATCTTCCGCCTCACTGATTTGATCATGTTGGGGATAAGCTGTTGTCAAGTTGAAATCAATCCGTTAAACGACAGCCTGACACTACGCAACTCAGCTGTAACCTAGTTGCACCTATGTTTCAACCAACTAAAGATGCATGTAAAGCCAGCCTCAGTTTCATGCTGATCAATATTATAGTTGACAGTATGGAAGTCAAGGGTCAGAGCTATAGTTCCATAGTAGTATTCCTGCAGTTCTACAATAATCAGGTAAATCGGGGCTTCTTTTTGATTTAATTTCTTTTTTTTTTTTTTTATCCAAAAAAGATAACAAATAATGACTGTAATGGAGTGACAGTGGTTGGTTTAAGCAAACAAACAAACAAACAAACAAAGGTTATTGCATTAAATTGTGTCCCCCTAACAAGCATCTGTCACTTTTGGAATGACAGCTTACAGAAAGCAAATGGTTGCATGGCAACTAGAGACACCTTGCCAGTGTTGTTACTTTGTCATCAGTGCCAGTGCTGTTAGCAATTTCAGTGGACAATTCAGTATTTTAATGTGAAAGTGAGATGGAAACACCACCACAGATCAAAGCGCTGTATGGTTGAAGAAAAAAATGTGGTTTCAGGAAAAATAGATCAGCTCTTTGTGAGATTTTGGCGGACAGATAAAGTGATCCACCTTGTCTAGAAACAGGTGAATTTGGTGCTCAAGGAACTTTTTAATGCTAAACTATCTGATGAGACCAATCACCAAGTTCATGGGTTTTTCTGAATGGCCCTCAATCATATGCAGGCTCCATAAATCAACACACAGACATCAAAACTTTGAGAACCGCAGAGGGCCACACAAAATGTTTATGATGGCCACCCTTGGCCTGCGGTCCACACTTTGAGAAACTATGATGTAAATAATCATGATGATGATAATTGTGATGATGATGACTAATGTTGAGCAGACTGTTTTCAGAGGAAACGTTTCTGGCTGATGAAAGAGTGAAGTTCTGGAACACTGTGATCTCTCATAAACCCTGCAGTGTATATTTCAAAGTGTGCGAATATCAAGAAGAAAATCAGAGTTCATTTCCTCAGAAAAGAAGTGAAAGAGATTTTAGAGAAGTGTCTGAATGGTTAAAAGGTTTTCAGTGATGTGTTTTCTATGAAATTTTGTAGTGTTTACAACAGTGAAAGAGGAACGGAAATATTTGAAGAACAAATACTTAACTTTATATTGACTTTACCTAACCCTAACCCCAACTTTTGGTTCTAAAGATACGGCCTTGCTAATGTCCTTTGGTGTTCTAGGCATTACAGTGTTTGAGTTTCAAGAGGTCAAAGCGCTGACTTTAGTTTTATACTTTATCAGTGAAACACTCAATGAAGTATCGGCACTACTAGACTCACAAGTCTCTAAACACTTCACTCAACAGAGGCTAAGGACAATTATTGCAGTTATATGCAATACTACTATGAGGCAAACTGCACAGAGAAAAGTTTTTGAGCCAAGTGTCAAGACAGTAAGTAAGGGAGAAATCACAGTTGTCTAGTTTGTCTGCTTCTCAAAAGGACAGTTTACTCCCGTAATTTTCCTTTAGCCTGTAGTGCTATTTATCAATCTAAATAATTTTGGTGTGAGTTGTCAAGTTTTGAGAGATGTCTGGCTTCTCTTTGATATGTTTGGACTAGTGTTTTTGTGGTGCTCAGAGCGCCAGTAGAGAAAAAGATTCTGGAAAGAGTCACTGGTGCTGAGTCTTTTAAATGTACTTTTTTAGCACTCTGAGCACCATGAGCCAAGTGTATACGAACAATATCTCCAAAACTCACACCAAAACAGTCTAAATGGATAAATAGCACTACAGGTAAGGTTTTTAATTTTGGTGTGAACTGTCCTTTTAACATTAAATTAAAGTTCTGGTGGTTTTCATGTTTTTGAGATTTGTGTCATGGAAATAAAACACTGAGCCTCATGACTTTCTATTACTTTTTTTTTGTACGTTGGGCTAGTACAAGTGTGCTATGTAAGCAAATTCTCCTAACTTCAGATAACTGTATTAATGCCCGTGCTTGTATCTCAGTGCATATTCATGAGAACTGTACACTAGCCCCAATACTAACATATGAGGCTGCCCCACATGTCAGGATGTGTTCATTCATGAAAAAAGCATTAATGAAAAGAGTAAAAAGGACTTTATGAGTCCTAAAGGAAAGTTTATTATTCTAAAAGCATCAGCAATGGAGTTTAATATCCTGTTTAAGACAAGGAACAGGAAAAAAAGTGCTGTTAGGAGTGCTGTTAATACCATGTCACCTGAGGCTCACACTGTCGGTGAAACAAAGAAGACATGTTTAATATGAAAATGGCTTAAAAAAGGGGGAGATCAATGACTGCAAAAGGAGGAGGGTGCCAAAGGGAAGTCACCATCATGTGAAGGTAATAGCCAGTTCAAATTAGTGATGGTGTTGTTGGGTACATGAATGAATTTAGAATTATATTATTATCTGAAAAGCGGAGTCAAACAGGCTAATGTTATACAACATGATTATAAAATATAATTTACATAGGATTATGAAAATCAAAAGTGGATCAAAGTAATGAATCAATCTTCTCTGCTGTCACTCTGCTCTTGCTCATGTGCTTTTATATTTCATCAACCTACCAACCAATGAAAATTAGACTGTATGGCTAAATCTGGCACATCTGCATGACTTAAACTTAATCAATGTTCATTTTCCCTTCTATAGTGAAATAAACATAAATATACGATTCATTAGTGCGAAACTTTGGTTTGGCTTGTACAGCAGGCTAACTTCACATGACTCCTACAGGTCTGGACCGCTCATAAATCATGTTCGTACCAATGAGAAAAATCAAATTGCGAGAAAATTGTACAAACCACTGGGGTAAGAGGGTTTCTATAACACCTCAACCACTTATTATAGTCTGTCTACCAAACAGCATCCTGACACTCTGCAGAACAAGAGGGCTTTGTTATGTCCTCCCGTCTCTTTGGAGCCACGTCCAGGCTCAGTTTGTGGACCAGCAGGAACACAGCTGTGGCCTCTTGATCAAAGCAGACTGGGGCCTGAGCACCGCCAGTCCCAGCGTTCAGCAGCACCATTCTGTTTGGGATTATCACACCTGTGGTTCAGGGATTAATCCCAGCAGAGACATGGGAACCAGGGACATGGGGGCTCCAGAGGTCCAGTGGGAGGAAGGGTGCATGGAATAAGTGCATCCCAGGACTTCATCCCCATGTACCTTAGGTACGTTTGTTGGCCAACAGGTTAGAAAGGTGGAAAGCAGGTGGAGAGGAGGCTTTTACTGTTTTTATACCAAAATAAGCACGTTTAAGTGTTTTTTTTAACACAATAAAAAAAAATTAAAAATAGGCGATTGACCCTTTTCCCATTGCCAGTAAGTTTGCCTTGTATTTTTTTTGTTTTGTTTTGTTTTTTTCTGATGTGTGCTGGGGAGCCAAGACTTAATTCATGTGTGCAGGAGAGCAGAGAGAGAAAGGCATTTTTAAAAGTATGTTTGTTCAACTCAGCACTCCTGTAACTTAACTGAATCTCTGTGCCTTGAAGTTCAGAGTCATGTTAAGTTACTGCTGATGAAAACTCCAAAACTCTGCAACTCACAATCTCGATGGATAAAAAGCACTACAGGTAAGAGGAAAAATATATATTTTGGATTTTGGGGTGAACTGTCCCTTTGAGTACAAAGTATTCTTCCCAAAAACTACTCCGAGTATTAATTACTTTTTAACTGTTGATCATTCGATCTAACGGGGTTTTGTTTCTCCAGATTTTCAGTCTAAATTAAGCTCTGCTCTGTTGGAATTTGCAACACACCTAACCCACCCACTGAACAAAAACAATAGGGGTCCACAGCGAGCGACGCTGCTCAGACCCCAAATAAGAACACATTCATGCATGAGGCCCAATGACATGATAATGAGTGACAAAACCTTTCTAACAAACCTTTCAAACATATGTGGAATTATTTTGTTGGAATGGATCTTGTAATTATGAGAATATATGCAGGCCTGTTGTAAAAATCAAAATATTGATTTTGCAACATGTCATTGTGGAACAAGAAAGATGTGACCCAAAGTCATACTTGTGACATCTCCTCTTGTTGTTTTTTATTGTACAAAGTTGTCCCAATAAATGAAATGTTACTGACTGACCAGGTAAAGTTTTCAGTAATTTATTTGCTGAAGTGTGACCTCAGACCCTCTAAGTGTGACCCCAGCAGTGTTATATATCTGTGCCATATCAGCTTTCTTTCTTTTACTGACCATGCAGAAAATCCTCTCCTTGTTTGTTCAGCTAATTCGAATGGCATTTTCCCCAGTCTATTCCTCCTGAGCCAGTTTGTCTAACAGCTTAATGTCTCCAGCCCACTTTACTGAAAAAAAAGCTTAAAGCTCCCATTCCTCTGGCTCAGATCCTCCCCCAATGATAAAATGCTCCGATTGTAGCCTTGTAGTTCCCATAACACAGTGTTGTCCCTTATTTTAATGACATTTACACACACTATCACAACAAAACACAAGATACTACAAACCCTGGTTCCAAAAAAAGATGAGACGCTGTGTAAAAGGTAAATAAAAACAGCATATTATGATTTGCAATTCTTTTTCAACAAATACTCAAAGGGAAAAGACAAGATATTTAATGTTTCAACTGATACATTTTATATTCTTTTGTAAATATACACTCATTCTGAATTTGAATTTTGTGTTCCATCAAAAATACATCTGACGTCAACAGCAACATCTCTTTCCAGAAATCATGACCGGATTGCTCAAAATAATCCATAGACCTTGTTGTGAGCAGTTTCATGTATGACGACTAGAACTACCTTCTTTTGAATAGAAAGAAAGTTGATCCTGCATGACACTACTCACAACAAGTCATTTTATTTCATTTTATTTTGGTGTGAACTGTCCCTTTAAACACTGTATGTAAAACGTACCGACAAATGTACATGGCTAAAATTCATGCAAGTCTTTCCACCTAGCTACAGTAGTGGCATGTCTGCCACTACTGTGAAAAAATAGGGCAATACCACATTTCATAACACTAATTTCGGTATTTCAGATTCTATAGCTTAAATCTTCTCCCTGTGACATGTCACCGTTTAGACTGTCAACCCCAAAATCGTCAATAAATTAAAACAGCTCACATTTGTTGTGCTACTGTGCAGTCGAAGCTAGTAGAACAACAGCAGCTATCAGACATACAGCCCAGCAAAAGCGGCTCCTCTCTGCTTCACCTGTAGGCAGACAGATAGAAACAAACTATTAGCTGTGCTCATTTACCCTTTACACAGACATCGAAACTGTCCACTTGTCTTCCTCTTCTGTTCAAGACTGTTGAGCAACAGTCATAATCTCTCCATAAATGGCTTTATTTATGCAGTCAGTTCATCATAGTAAGTCTATTGAATGTGGTTTTGTTGTAGCTAGTTGTGAATAAAAACAAGGTATTGCCCTGTGATTAAAATGTTGCAGTTAATTGCATTTTCTACAGAATCAGTTTCTCTTCATGATACAAAATAGTAACATTACACTGTTTCTCCAGCAGGTGTCAGCAGCACCACCTTGATTTTTGGTCACTGAACACAATGAAACACTGTAGGTCACTGTGATTTGGATCAGATGTTTTCCTCAGTTACCTCTGATTTGACTTTACGAGTTTAGTATTAAGCCAATCTGCTCATCGCCCATGTTTGCTTGAACATGACAAATGACTCTAATTCTACTTAAAAGATGACATAAACACCAGAGTTAGTCTCATTTACATAATTATGTCATTTGCTCTCTTTTGCTGGCTATTCTTTACCATCAATATTATAATTTCTTCTTTTCTCTTCTTTTGAATTTTGAAAAAAAATATTTTAAAGCAGGGGTCTCAAACTCAAACTGGAATTGTGAACACTAATAATATTGTCATCTCATACAGAGCCACTTCAATGTTCAAGTACTGCAAGAAAGAGTAGTATTTCTGAAAATGGACTTTTTTGTTCCCATTGCTAACATATTTTTGTCACGCTTAACACAAAAAAGGGTATGTGATGAAAATGTGAGTTTGTTATGCAACTGATGATAAATGTCACCTGATGATTTGCTAATCTGGTCTGCCACAGTGTTTGCGGATAGAGAAATATTACTGAATAAGGTATTCTTTTCTTGACAAAGAATATCAGTGAATTGAAAAATGCAGTCTTTCGGAAATACATACATGCATACATTTTTAAAAAAAATGGAATTGTGTTTTTGTATTCAGTTGATGGTGCAGTTAAAATTGGTATGAAACAAATTTAAAAACAAAATAATTAAATTAAAAAAAATCATTTTGCAATATTTCTTACACTGTGTTGCCCACTGGCCAGCAGTCTCCTGCTTTGAAGGCTTAAAGCCATTATAACAAGCTTCTTCACATTATCACAGTGTCTCTTGATATCAGAGAATTAAAGGAAATTTATATGTTGCAGTTTTGGCCATCTTATTTTTTGTTGTTGTTGTTGTTATAATAAAATTTTACTCACCAATTATACAGTCTGGTGAGGCAGGAGTTCAGTCAGACAATCACACGGGTTGTAAACAAACTCACATTTTGACCAAACCAAAAGTAAATCAATTTCTGTTGTAAAAGTAAGTAAAGATTGGGTATTGTAATTTTACTTTTTATATAGGGCTACGGTGCATGCTACAATTGTTTTGATACCAGTAGGTCAGTATTACAATTGAAGGGACAGTTCACCCTAAAATAAAAGATACATACTATATATGTCTACCTTCTCTCCAATATAATGAAAGTAGAAGGCACTTAGCTTGTTGCCCTCAAAGCCAAAGAACATACATTGCAGTAATGTCTCCAGAAATGTCCAGAAATCATGACCCCAGTTGCTTTATAAAATCCATGGATTTTATTGTGAGCAGTTTCATGTACAAGCGGTCGTCTAACAGTCAGCCACAAATTGTACCACATCTGGCGCAGGATCCCTCTACAAGGACCTGGCTCATCCACCCCATGTCCACACGCTCGAAGTCCACCTCAAGACACATATGTACAGCTAATACTTCTATTATTAGCCTCTTCCTTCTCTCTTTCTTTCATTGGAACCAAGGGGTACAATGCACTGACGCTCGCCGGGACAATTCCTCCACCATGAGTCTCTATCCCCAGGTTCCTAGCTGCTCAGCCCTAAAACTGACCTCCCTTCCCCTCGGCCCCTATCATCCCTCTTCCCACAACCCCCATCATCCCACTCCCCTTCCCGATTCCCTTTGCCATTCCAAATAACATACTTTCATGCTGAACTTCTGGTGTGTTCTTGTTAGTGAACTTGTAGAAAAAAGTAGCTCCTATATGAAGCTGCTCACAACAAGGTCTGTGGATTATCTTTGGTAATCAGGCCATGATTTCTGGAAAGAGACTGATATTGAGTTTGGTGCTTTGATCACCACAAACCGTTTAGTCAAATTATATTCGAGAGACAGCAGACATTTCTACACATATCTCTAAAACTCAGCCACTCACTCCAAAACAATCTTGATGCATATATAGCACTACAGGCCAGAGGAAATATGTAATTTTGATTTTGTGGTGAACTGTCCCTTTAAATGAAACATTAGTTGTAGTTGTATAAATTGGACTTTAACAGGAAATAATTAGATACAAGATGCTGCACGATAATATACAAAACTAACTTACCCTTGTTTAAAGTGTAGGTGGCACTCAAAGTCACATTTAGGGTAGGGTTGTGGATGAGGCAGGTCACAGATCGATATTGACCTTCTGGGATATCTATGGTGCTACTGACATTGTAGAGATTATCTTGAGGGTCCTGCGTTGCTGTAGTGTTAACATCTCTCAGGTCTAATAGGTGTTGTGAGTCATTAGAGAAGTAGTGGAGTCTCCACTTCACCAAAGGCTTGGGATAGCCCCTCTGTGCAGTGCAGACTACGCTCATTACTTCCCCATTCACAGCGAGGCTGACATTGCTGTAAGGAACTGCATGGAAACAATAACATTTAGGTTCTGTCCTTACTTTTAAAACAATAAATATTTGGGGAATAATTTGCTTTTTAGCT
Source organism: Lutjanus campechanus (assembly GCA_027495735.1). Lineage (NCBI taxonomy): Eukaryota > Metazoa > Chordata > Actinopteri > Lutjaniformes > Lutjanidae > Lutjanus > Lutjanus campechanus. The sequence continues at coordinate 14,100 of JAJHUR010090089.1, read as the reverse complement.
GAAAATTAGATGAGAAGATTGTTAGCAGCCTACCAGAATCACTAAAGCTCAATTATTGACATTTTATCTCTGAATCTCCAGAGAGCATGCCGTTAGCTTAGCACAAAAATCGTAGATGTAGTCCAGCACATAAACCCCTGTGAAACCACAACTTGTCATTTTAAAACTTTGTTTTTGTACAAACAACAACAACAACAACAAACTTCTTAATTAGTGAAATTTAGGTGTGATGATAAGCAGATGTTGGTACCACACTGGCTGTTTCTTTATGTTTCAAGTCTTTATGCTAAGCTAACCAGCTGCTGGCTGTAGCTTAATATTTAACAGACAGACAAGAAAGTGCTATCAATCTTCTTACCTATCAAACCATTCCTGTTAAGAACAGTGAAAACTTCCCCCTTACCTGCAACATGTAAAGTATGTTGGCAGACCAGCGCATGTTTAAGTCTGTATCTCCTCTGCTTTCTGTCATCAAACACTGCAGCAAAGACTTGGATGACTCTTTGGTCATCCTGAAGCGTTGGGTTAATTTTGACTGAAACATTTCCTGTTATCATTTCCTGTGGGAAGGCTGTGATTCGGCCACGATGAGGCGGAGTTACATGCTCTGGTATCTCCTTCCCTTCATTAAAAGAGAACCAAACATGCTGCCTTTCGTCTTGCAAGTAAAAGCGAAGATTCTTTAAGTCGATTGGAGACGTGATCATCAGGGCACATGGAAGAACCGTTGAGGCGCCCACAGTAGTGTTGACATCAAGACCCACTGTTGCATCAGCCGCTAAATGTCAGAAAAAAACAGCTTTTACACGTGCTAGAAAACAACAGACGGCAGTGTATTTATATATTACTGAAAGAATGGTTCCATGTCACATAAACATGCAGACAACTTACCTAACAAGAGAAAGAACATAATCAACATTCCTGAGATGATGAGTTCACTTGCTAAACACGCCAGAGAGGAAAACACTTTGCTTGAACAATGTTGACTGCTATTTCCTCCTCGCACAGATCTATCATTTGTATTTGTACCACCTCCAGCTGTTACCTCACGTAGCACGTCAGGGAGGGAACTCCCCTCCCTGACGTGCTACGTGACCTTTGCTGTTTGTATCCAAATCGAAACCCAAACCCAAATCAAAACCCCAACTCTCCAAATGCATTGCAATGCATGCATTGTAATTTGCACATGCATGTCTGTTGCATTTTTCAAGGATAAAAGAAAGCTAGAAAAGGCATGAGCCCTTATGACAGACCGGTCTGAGTGCAGAGGTCTGTGTGGTTATACTGTAGCAGCCTCGTGTTGTTTTCCGGGTCTAGCATTGCACTTCACAGAGGCTGTGGATTTATCAACATATCAGTCCTGTTGTCTTCAGCCGCTGCAGGTATTTGATGACTGAAAAGAAGCTTTGTGGGTTTTAAAATACGGTCACTCTGATCATATTATAACCCTGCTCTTTGCAAAACAAAATTGCAGTCATACTTATATTTAATATTAATATTTCAGTAAGTTATGCACCAGCTGCCATCTGTGCCTCCACCCAGCATTTTGGTTCTGGGATTACTGGGTGTTCTGGTGCAGCAACCCCACCCCTGGCGGCCATCTTGTCTGTCCTCGCCAACACGGGAACCCAACAGGAAGTGATCTCACTGCCTCAGAGAAACAAGAGCCAGTTTTTCCATCTGCTCTGCTCACCCTCTCTTTGGGATCTGCTGGTTACATATTTTTTTGCTTCAGTTGCTACCAACAACAGCTGTTGCTGTGTAAATCTGAACGGGTTGTTCAGCATGACCTTAGCTCACACTCCTACCTTAACCCCAATGTCCTAAACAGACAACAACATCTTGTTCTAACAAGGACAGAACACACATACACACACGTTCATACCTATAGAGTTCACTGAATGCATTCTCTTTTCTCCTGCATAAACCTGTAGATATAGTCTTTGAGTCTTTTTAGTCTTCAAAAGGCAAACAAAAAGGTGACTGTCCACTACAAGTGTTTTGCCACAAGTCTGCAAATGTTTGGAATCGGCAGGAAAAAGGTCTGCTGTGGCAAAATAGGGGAATTATGTTTTCTTAATGCAAAATGTCAAAGACATAAAAGCAACATCTGGAAGTTAAAGTGAATCAATAAATCTAAGAAAACGTGTTTGCCAAACTGCGATAACGCTCACAGTGACATAACACAAATTCTGCTTTCTGGATTTAAATGCATGTGTGGTTCAGTTTAGGCAACAGACGCACTTTTACGTTAAGGTCAGCGAAAGATCCTGGTTTCAGTTAATACAATTAAACGCGCCTGTGATGTTTACTTTTGAACAATGCTTTATCTGTTACAAGTGGATATTTTTATTACAAGATCTTGTATTTTGGTGGAAAACTTAAATTAAATACATCATCAGTGAACATTGTAGTGATACTTGCCGTATAGACCCTTTTTAACCAACGTCATGATTACGTCACTGTGTTAGCTGGAGGCAAAACAAAATTAAAACTGGAGGAAAACATGAACCACTTCAGAGCAGTAGGCCACATAAACCTATCGACAATGAAAACAAAATGAACGTGCAAAACGTCAAGAAAGAAAATATTCTCACACTTATTTATCGTATTAAACAGAAAAATACAATTGATGACCTAAATTCAAGTTTTGAGTGTATATGGGTCGTCTAGATTGGTCCCATTGGTTATGTGAACGATTACAAGTAACACACTGAGAAGAAAGAAAGCGACAAAACACATTAGCTAGTGTTAGCTGATGTGTTTAGGGAATTGTTTTGCCTCCATCTAAGGTCTACCCAAAATATGTCAAAATTTTTACAGAAAAGGGGTCTGCACATAAATTATCCCAATTGTGGTGCAGTTGTACGTCAAATGAAATATCAGCGTTTTCAAAACAGAACAGGCCAAGTCAGATTCAGTCATCAAAACAAAATACCACTAAGCTACACCTTACAGCAAATGTTGCCTGAATGTCTGCTTATGCTAATTTGCTGCTGCCAACGTCCCTCATCTCTGATCATCAGGAGCGTCATGTCTTTAAAGTCAAAGCTGAGCTGAGTTTTTCCATCAAGCGGTGTCAGAACTTAGTTGTTTTGTGACTCACATGTGAATCACTTTATTTCTCTTGCATTAATTCCAGGGGTGCATCAGTGGACTGATATCTGATTGGTCACCCGAGGTGCCACCCATCCCAAACTATGATTCTGCCCAGTCAGAGGGGTTAACCAGGCTTTCATGTACTTTTATGGCATTTCAGTGAAGCACATTTTCCTTTTTTTGTGTGTGATTATTTTTGGGGGCTTTTTCTGCCTTTATCCAATTGGGACAGCTGGAAGACATATACAGGAAAGAGGGTAAAGAGAGCGAATGACATGCAGGTAGGGTACCCGTGAATCACATTTTCTGTAATCTTCTGTTTTGTAAAAGTATAGAAGCTTTATATTACATTTGTGGTGCTATTGGCAGGTCTATTTATCTTTTAAATTAAGACTTTAAACACAGTAATGGAAGAAACTGAAAGACACTGTAGCATTTTAATTGTACAGATGTATGTAGTGCAACAGAAATAGTAAATGAAAGTTTTTGTTTATTATATAGTGCTGAGTAACTGCCCAGGTTTTGAATGATGTAAGGAGGGCTAGAGCAAAGTCCCCTACCGCCTCACCCTCCTCCACTGCCAGATTCCTGCTTGGGGGTCCCAGGACTAAATTATCTACTGGGCCCTCACTAACCTCACTTCCTTCCCTTTTATGCTATAGTTTTCTTGTGTTGGGATATTTCATAGCCTCAGGTTTGCTGTTTGATTAACTGAAAAATTATTTGATTGCATTGTTTAGTAGCTCGTATTCATGTATACAAAGTTAATGAAATCACCACAGACCAGTTGGTATACCAAACAGTCAACCTTTGTGGGTTTTGGGGGTCTATGATGGTCTGGAGATTGATATTTTAGTTAATGTTGGCATGATTTAACATTAGCTTGTTTGGGTCAATGAGTTTACAAACACTTGAACAACATAATTTAACCAATTCAGGCAGACCATTTTTTATATAAAACATAACACATAGAAAAACATAATTTTGTCCCGCATTAGACTTGTACTTACTGTAAATGCAGGAGGAAAAGATGTGAATGTCATGTAGTCATACGCACAATACTAAGAGACACCTAACTGACACACTTTTACTGAAATAAGAATAGCAGATAAAGGGAACATGGTGTAATTTCACTTCTTATAATCCACAAAAGTAGACTGCTATCACTAAAGCAGAAAACTGAATGAGAACATTACATTACTTCAACTGCTACTGAAATACACTTTTTACAGTATATCAGGCCAGATTTACCATCATTTTCAGTCTTCAAATACATACACAGCTCCCAACAAAGAAATTAATTTGTTATTTTAAGTACAACAATCGTTCAAGAAATGTTTAGGTTGGTGCAGTTAGCCATAGTTTAGTTGTATTTCTGGCCACAAGATGGCAGCATACACAGCCATTGTACGTAGGGAAAAACTGCTGCCTTGGAAAATGAGAGGCGGGTCCCAAAATAGGAGGAGAGTGGGCTGAGGAGTGAGGGAATGGGACAAAAAAAGATGAGAAGAAAGCAGAGAAAATGTGTTGAGTCTGTCATGCTGTCACATCTGAAGATAAATGTATCCATCCAGCATCCAGAAAGTAAGACCTCCTTTTTCGTTTTTCTCTCCCCCCCTTCTCTGTCTTTTTCTCTCCCTCCCTCCATCCTAACAGTCTCTTCTCTCGTCAAACAGTCAGATGAGGTTTTCTGTCAACCTGCAGTCAGATGTGGACGCTGCTGCTGCTCTCTCCGCATGAGGAAGCTGGATTGCAAAACCTGGAACCGGACGGCAGTGGCATGCCACCTTAACCAGCAGTGAGCTGTCCACGTAAGTCCTCTACACTCACGTGCACATGTGCTGCCACATGGTCGACTTGTTTCATCAGTCGTTTTTTTTTT
>JAJHUR010090088.1:17339-29295 GCA_027495735.1 Lutjanus campechanus | reverse complement strand
TTGATTCTCTGCTGATGCTGCTTGAAATAGTTGCTAACTTAATGCAGTGCAGCCACCTCTGTGCGTGTCGGTAAACATGTTAAAAAGTATATATAATTATTTCTATCAAAGTTTCATGTACTAATGCAGTTGTTGTTTGTGATAGTTTTGAAGAGTCAGCAGGTCTTTGTCATGTAGTGGGCGAGAAACTCTGACTTTCTGGAACTATAAGAGTCTATTTTTGTTTCTACAGAAGGAACATCCTCCCAAACATGAACGACGCCTACCTGAGGAGCTGTCACAGAGGAAACGACTCGCTGTGTCCCATCTTCAGACTGGGAGATGTGGTTCGAGAGGCTGGAGAAAAGTTCTCTCAAATGGCAGTAGAGGTGCGTTTAAATGTTTGCATGTTTCTGCTGTGTTTGTTTTTTACAAGCTGGGTCTTATTTTTGTACTTCTGTCTGCCATCGCAGTCAGTTATGATACCATTTTACTGATGAGCTTCAGGATGCAGAAACATTGAGAGCAGTATTTTTAAAGAACACATTCTCTTTTTTTTTTTTTACCACATCTCCTCAGAAAGCGGAAGGAAAACTGTCCAATCAATGAGTTACCTGTCAGTCTGTAAAACTGCATTTCCTCCTCTTGGTCCCCTTCGTTTGTAAAAAGTCAACATGAACATGGAACAGGACTGAAATGCAACAGTGTTTCTTTTTTTTTTTGTCTGACATGTGTACCCTTGTGCTGAGGTGATCTGTGGGACACATTTCACACTGAAAACAAGTGTTTTATACCCTCGCTTGGCAGGAGTAAATTCCCTTCATATAAAGTGAAGCTGAATTTCAAATGGTAGCTATTTATATCACAGCAACTAGTTAGTGAGCAATTTCAAATGGCAGGATTATTATTATTACAGATGCATTAATGTGTGAGTAGTATCTTGTAGTCAGTGCGGCTCTAGTTTTAATGATTTTATAGGTTTTTAGGTAGTCTGATCTGTAATAATTATCTTATTTTATAAAATCATTATATGATGTAAAATCTTGATCTGCAAAGTTACTGCAGCCGTCAGATGGAATAAAATGGAACAATATTTCCCTCTGAAACGTAGTGGAGGAGAAGAAATGGCAATAAATGGAAATAAAGTACAAGTTCCTCAAAACTGTACTCAAGTATTGTGCCTGAGTAAAAGTGCTTAACAAGGACGATATACAGAAACAAACATTTAATGTTGAACTCACAAACGTGTACTGAGGATAACGTAACTATACAACAGTACATTTACGGTACAAAGTACAGACAAGAACTGTGCAATTTGAGGTACTTTACTTACTACTATACTGTTCTATACTGTTCTATTTCCATTTTATGCAGCCTTTGCTCCTACTCCACTACATTTGACTGATAGTTACTTTGTATATTTATATTATTTATACAAAATATAACTCAGTATATTATTTTAGATAAAGCTACCTGCATCATTAAAGTGATGAACACATTAATGCATCCAGACTCCAGAAATATAATTATTCTTTTGATTAAGTAAGATTTTAAGTTTACATGTAACAGAGTTGTTGTTTTTTTTACACTGTAGTATTTCTACTTTTAAAATAAAAGATCTGAATACACCAGTGAAAGTTTTCCAGATAACTGACTCCATCATGGCCAGTAATTGGTTTTTCTATTTCCTCTGTTGACCACAGGGGGGCGTCATCGGCATCCTAATCAAATGGGACTGCAACCTGGACCGGCTCATGCAGCGCTGCCTTCCCAGATACTCCTTCAGACGGCTGGATGAGAAAGAGAGCAACAAGACGCTCTACCCCGGCCTCAACTTCCGGTGAGTGAGGGTCAAAGGTCAAGTTTACCACGTCCACACACTCTTTGCATATTTATGATCACCAGACTGTGTGGATCAGTGTAGGAGCTTTGGTTATTTTCCAAACGCCAACAATTTGTGCTGATAAAGTGATACTGCATGACTTAGAATTTTCCAATTAAGTTCAAAATTTTACATGAAAACAACTTAAGTTTTAATGTTTCCTCTGTTATATTTCTGTTGGGATGGAAACAGTCTTTAGACCATCCAGAGAAAGTGAAAAAACAGTACAACTTTTAGGTACTTGAGTATTTGCATTTTATGCAACTTTATACTTCTACTACACCACATCTCAGAGGCAAATACTGCACTTTTTAATCCACTACATTTGTCTGAGAGCTATTTACCTTTCAGATTACAATTTTTCATCCCTTTCTTGCACGGTGAAAACCATGTAGAATTTTTTTTTGTGTGTGTGTGTTAATTTTCCTGATAAACTGAAGGATTAAACTAGATTAAACTAGCCAACAGTGTATAAAGTAGTTAAAGGCCTAACATGCAACATTTTGCTAAAAAAAACCAACCTCTTCTCATTATTTTGCTGTGCTCAGGATGCTTTACCAACCCAGAACGTCGATATTTGACGTCCTGGGAATGAGACTCAACAGCCAACTGTCTTTCTGGTGCGTTTACTAACAGTTCAGACAAATCCCTCTGATTTTACCTTTAAAATTAGTTAAATTAGTTTAAAATTGTACACCAGTAAAATACAACATACACATGAATGCAGCATTAATATTAATCCAAAAACATCAGATATAATAATAAAACACTGATGTGGACCTTTTACTGCAGAACGAGTTATTTTACTTTTGATAATTGAAGTATATTTTACTGATAATACTTGCATGCTTTTACCTAATTGAGGTTTTGAATGTAGGTCTTGTAGTGGAGTTTACCAGTGTGATATTAGAATTTTTTATGTAAGTAAATCATCTGAATACTAATAAAAGGCAGATATATCAGTCTGGCTCTATTTATAACCAGATTGAATGAAAAAGTGATTAATTGACAGATACTGAGATTGATATATGAGCCACGATTTTAGTGGGAATGGAAATATTTGCATTTCATTTTCATTGAGGCATCTCTGTAGCACCACAATGCTTCAATTACAATGGTTTGTTGTGACACATTTTATCTTTATCAAAAAATCGCAGCTCCCGTTATTTGGACATTGCTCTTGGTCATATTACAGCTTTTATTAATGGTTTGATAAATTTATTGTAACCAGCTTCATGTTAAAGGCTCTTCTATCACATCAAACTGCAGAGTTTCTGTCTTTTATCATATCTGCTGTCCTCTGCTCAGGTATGCAAAGTACAACACAGTGAACGGAGTGGAGGAGCGAACGCTGTACAAAGCATTCGGGATCAGGTTTGATGTCATGGTGTTCGGACAGGTAGGTTTGTTTTTTTCCCCCATTTAATTCTCTTTTACTTTTAGGGTTTTGTTTTTTTCTTTCTTACACTGAGGTTTGTCCACTTGTTAGACCTAATATCTTTGAAGTCAAACTTTTACAGCAGTTATGGATTGTGCAATAATGATGATAAATCTATTAAAATGCCATGTCTGATGATTAAAAATAACTGCTTGATTATGCAAAATATCCACTGTCATGCACTCCATTTTTCCATGTCTTCTGTGCACACTCCTGACCTCAATATTTCTATAATTTAGCTCTGTGTCTGGAGGGGAATGTAGAAAATCAAAACAAAGACGTGACAGTTTGATCTGTTTTCCAGGCGGGAAAGTTCAGCTTCATCCAGCTCATCATCTACATCGGATCAACACTGTCGTACTACGCTCTGGTGAGAGACCACCCACTGTCAGCTGCTGTCACACAAGTGTCCATTCATGCATTTATCCTCCGTCACTACTTAACACAGTGGTGGTCAGTGTTCGAGCCCAGAGTGGCTGCAACTGGATGAACTGAGTGAATTTCACTGCAGACTGATCAGAGAAGAGATTAATACGATGAATGTCTAAGATGAAAGTTACAGGAGGCGAAAACTTTGGTGTAAAGATTAAAACTATAGAGAAATTTGGCTGCAGCAGAAAAGAAATGAGATCGTAATGAGTTATAAGAGTGTCCCTACTGTGTTCACGTACTGTACATACAAAAGTAAACAAACAAGTGGAGAATTTCACAGCAACTAGTTAGTGAGCAAATTGAGTTCAATCTTCTCCAATTCCATTTTTGCTGGCAAATCTCAAAATTACAGTCTGATCAAAGCCTGATCTGTATCGTTTTCTCTCCTTTTATCTGTGAAAACAGGTAAAAGAAAAAAACTTTGGCAGGTGATTTTTTTTTTTTTTGTGCATGTGTTAGAAAGTAATTTAACATCTCTCATGTCTTTCTTTTGACTAGAATCAACAATAATACAATACAATAGAAAGACATGGCAGTACTGTTATAATTTATTAACACACAACTTTGTGTTTAGAGTACATGGAGAAAAGGAACATCACCTGGAAGAAAACATGAATGCTTTTAGTTCACTTTAGAAGGTGGGGTAGTGGTGCATGTCAGCCTCTTGTGGCTACAATGATTATTGCAACAACAAACACAAAATGAAAACAGTCTCACAGATGAAAAAAATACAAGGGAACTCAGAAACACTATTGTGGCAAAACCTCTTTTTCTCCTCTTCGTTAGTAATAAACATAAGAGAGTTTTTAATTAAGTAATTAAGAGTTTGACCCCTTTTTCTGTTCATAATAAGACACACTCTCTCTCTCATGCTTGCTCACACATGTACACTTTCGATGTCTCTCATTCTTTCTTCTCTCTCTCTCTCTTGTTGTGATTCCGTTAAGGCAGCAGCTGTAACATTTAAGTTTCTTTCCTAAATTTTCCAGTTGACAGGGACTTTTTCATCACTACAACTACCACACATTAAGTCGTTACAGTATAAATCTGATGATCTTCACTCACATCAGAGTTTGTCAGAAATCTGAAAAATGTAAACACTTATTATTTGCTGTGATTTGAGAACGCCAAAGCGCAAATATTCCTCCCAGATTTCATCAGTTTAATTCGATAAAATGAAGCCATATTTGGGATTAAACACAAATCGCAGGCATGTTGGCACATTGGCGTTGTTGATTGCGAATGCAGGCAATGTGAAGCGTGAGTGCAGCAGATGAAGTGCGAGCTGCTGAACCTCTGTGTGGGTCTTTTCCTCCAGACGACCATATTGATCGACTGGCTGATTGGAACCAGCTGTTACTCTGCAGAGGTCGGACAGAACTACTCGGAGAAGAAAGTGGAGTCAGTCCAAGACAAACAGAAGGTGGTGAATGATTTGATATGACCTATATGCTGATATTATATGTACTGTAGCTGTAAACCCACCATCAAACTTCTTAAACCAAACAGTTTAATACAAAGCTATGTTTTATTTTAATAAAATCTAATAACTTTTCAAATTGATTATGATTAGTATTGATTATAGATTATGATCATCCTGAATATCTTCGGGTGTGTTGTGTGTTGCAGTACGTTCTCTGTGTGTCCTATGTTGATGAGAACAACCTTCGACTGGTGAAGAGTTCACAGAAGAAAAGTTTACAAGACATCAAGCCGATGTCTGTCCAGCCACGCAAGGTAAACCTGCTGGAGACAGATTCATATGGACATCCAGAGAAATAACATGTAGAAATGATCCCTTTTTACCAATGAAATGCAGTGAAATTAAGACTTAAAATCATTTGTTCAAAGATATTATCTTCAATGATAAGGAAACTTTGAGGGGTGAAGCATCAACAAGTCGGGATTCATGACTTTCTGGCTTTACAAGCTTTTCTTGGCTTAACATTCAAGTGAAATAATCTGCTTTTAAACTGTTTTATCACCTGGGTTTTTTCAACACAAACTGAATGCAAAACACAAAGTGAATTTCCTGAATAACGACCTGGCCAACACATTAAAAAAATGACTGATGTTTTTTTTTAAATGTTTTTTCAAGTGTGAAAGTTTGGATTATTGTTGGCCGTCCAAATTTAAAGGCAGTATTACCTTCGAATGAAGGGCATTTTCTGTACTTTCAACCTGCAATGTATTTTCTCATGTTTTTGTTGTTTTTGTTTCTATGTGACTAATGGGGACGACAACTTTTGAAATTGGTATTGAGACTGCTGCAACTGTCAAATGTTAAGATTGTTAATCTAAGAGTCCATCAACATTATGAAAAGGACCTTCTCTTATAGATCAAGATTTGTTTTGTTTAACCACAAACAGCTTTTTTATTGCTCTCACCAAACCACAACAGTAACAGTAATTTTATCATATTCATTCAAACTCAACAGAAACAAAGTAAATCTCACCTAAAATGTCTTGGTCTCTGGTTTGGTGGAAAAATAAACCCTGTGAAAACGTGAAAATATCGGGAGAGAAGTAAGAGGGAGGCAGACGGACACTGAAGCAGCAGGGAGAATCGGCGTTTACAGCCAGAATATTGTCATTTCTAACGAGTTGGATTTTGATGAAGCAACCTGAGTTGGTGATTGCTGGAGTAGTGGAAAGACGTGCCAAGACATTTTTGGGTGAGTTTGTTTGTTTGTTTCTGTCCAGTCTGAGTGAAGTGTCTTTTACAATGATAAAATTACAGTCAGTGAGTCCTCTGCAGTGGCCGTGGGTTCGACTGCTGCCTCCGGCCGTTTGCTGCATGTCATTCCCCCACTCTCTCTCCCCGTTTCATGTCATATCTTCAGCTGTCCTGTGATTAAAGGCATAAAAGCCCAAAAATATATAAGAAAAAAAATCTTTGGTAGGTCCTGCAGAGGTAGGTGAATAAATATGTACATGAATTGATTCTTGAGGAAAAAGTTTAAATTACATTTTCATTGATTGCAGTGATACTGTATATTCTTCTTTTGACAGGAGGACCTAGGACACCTGAGAGCTGTCCTGTCTCTGCTACAGCCGGGTGTCTGCTCAAATTCTGACGCTCAGCCTCCCCTTGACCAAATCCCCGACCAGGACCCCAAACCCCGTCGTCCAGCCTGGTGTAAGTGTGACTGCTGCAGGCCCTCCTCGGTCCCTCGGGAGGAACTGTGCTGCCGGTGGAGTGAAGGCGCTTGCATCACTTCGTCTCCACTGTTTGAGCAGCTTGTCTTATGTCGCTCTCTGCTGGAGGCCGTCCTCCTGTACCAAGACCCTCTGTCTTCACCCCCTGATCGAGGCCAGGCTGCTGCCCTGCGTCACTGCGCCTACAGACAGTACATCAGCTGGAGGTTTGGGGTCCCACCTAATGACACCCACCCCGTCATCCCCAGCTGCTGCGTGTGGAGAGTGCGGGATGACTACCGGAGCCCAGATGGACAATACAGTGGCTTCAGACCTGTTAGGGTGGCATCCATGCAGGCCTGTGCTAACGGAGAGCTGTGAGAGGAGTGTTTCCACATTAGAGAGCAGGGACTCCCCCGCTGACTGACCTACTAACAGTGTTCTTATGTTACAGCTGCCTTACAAAGCAAAAAAATGCAATAACTTCACTAAACTGGGCGGAAAATGAGAATGAGTCAGTTTTTGTCAGCTTGCGTTTGGTCATAAGGGGAAAAACCTCACTGAGTCAATAAATTGCTGCATTTTCAAAGATCATTTGTCATCTGTCTGCTCAGTAAAAATATCTATGAAGCAATTTCTCTCAGCTCCACTCCCTTTAAGCAGCTTTTTGCCTTTATAGGGCAGAACTAGCATTTTTAACATCACTAACATGCTTAGACAAAGGATTTCTCCTGTCCTGGTTTGTGTTCATATCTGTGATATCAAAGAAAGGCAGCATTTAAAGAAAAACAACTTTATTTCAAAGTCCAGACAGCATGTAAAAAAAAACCAGTTAATTCATTGTTTAAAAGACTTCCTTACAGTAACATGCTGTATCTCACTTCTTCTGCACACAAACAGAAATGTAATAACAACAGGTTATGTGCTGGAACTATTTCTTGTTGCGCAGGATGACAGTCATCACGGTGAAGTCGCCAGGTTTGGTGTTATTGTACCGAGGATGACCAGATGAAAATGGGTGAAAATCAGGACAGGGGAGTGGGGAGTGGGCGTGTCATGTCAGAGGTATTAAACTGTATAAAATAATTTAGACTAACATCAGATTCTAACTTTAATAATTTGTTATTAATATTATTTAGATAAGCAGATTCTGAGGATGATATGAAGCGCTGTGTCCCTGTTGTTTACAAGATGCATGAACCGTTACACACAGATCACTGGTCCTGGTTACAGTCATGTCCTTTTCATCTTTTCAGCAGAAAAGATCGTCATAAACTCACAAGCACATTTTTGAGATTTTTATCATAAATTACGAGTTAAATGACGTCAACAATCTGTTATTTATGATAGCCTAATCAGTGTAATAGACAAGTGAAAACTGATCAACAACAACAGAACACTTTTTAATAACTAAAAGCAGGAGTTGTAGCCTTTCTTTGATCAGAATATTTTCACAGACTCAGTGAGTAAAAACACTATTGATCAACTAATTCATGAAGACAGACTAATTGATAATTTAATGAAAGGGTTCACTTTTTTCCCCAAGTCTTTTTTCTGTTGTGGTAAAAGCAGCAGCTTGTTGCAGGTATCTACTATGTTATGTTGTGTTATTAATGACAATATGTTTAGTGCAGCAATTTTCAGTATTATTGTGTAAGGTTTCCTCAGTATTTTTGCCATTGAGTTTTTCTTGTTCATATTAAATATTACTGTAATGGTTAATTTTGGGACAAATAGGATTCGGGACAACTGCAAGCTGCGCATGCAGTTTGGCTATGGTAGTATGGCGGACCACAACAGTTTGTCAGTGAGGGCTGCAAACACTAGCAGTTTTGATCACGTTCTCAGTCCAGTCAACACATTTAATAGCTTGCAGCAATAGGTGCTGCCGATTGCTCTAAAACAGACGTGATCCTGTTGGGATTCTATACAGCTTGAGTCGACCAGTGGAAAATGGATTCTGACAATCGTTTATGCAACAACAGACATTTTGGTTCTGGTAAAACGTCTGATTCAACATTTGCAGCTTAGTAATTCGTTTGGATGATTGGGAGAGACCACTACTTCTGTTGCTGAAATGCATGTGCAGGTTTTTGATGGCGACTTTTGATGAAGTTCAAAAAATGTTTTGAGCAGGACTTTTCCTTGGGACCAATAAAGTCTCCACTGGTCATCGGGCAACTAGTCTGGACCAAGAAATATTAATAAGATAAACCCCTGTAAAATGGCAAATTGTCATTTTTATGCTTTGGCTTTTGTACGGATTAAACCAATGAGATATAACGTGTTAATCAGTGACCCCTAGAGGTGCTGGTTTGTGGGTTTCATTACCTAGACAGAGCCAGGCGAGCTGTTTCCCCTTGTTTCCAGTCTTTATGCTAAGCTAACCTGCTGTTGGCTGTTGCTTCATATTTACTGTACATACATGGTAGCTATATTGATTTTCTGATTTTACTTTCAAGAAAAGAGAATAAACCTTTTTCTTATTATGACCCATTCCTTTTCTCATTGTTTGGAGGGTCGGCTTTGTGTCACCATCTTTCCCATCATGCTGTGTGCACGCTGAAAGGAATGGGCGTGAACTCCACTGAGCAGCGTCTGGTGTGAAACTAGTGATTATACAGCAGGAATCAAAGTCAGATACAAAGAGATCGAGCAGCTGCTCGGGCTGAGAAAAGAGAAAACACCACGAGTGGTCCAAAATAAATACATACGTCTCCAGACAAAGATAAGAAGCTTCATTTATCATATCAGGACATGGTTTTAGTGTGATAGCAGGGGAGGTGGTCAGACATTAACTATAATCCCTGCTGTATATTAATCAGGCCACCGTTGCAGTTTCACACAAAATTATCTAAATGTGTTGAAAAGCAAGACAGTTGTGGCCCTAATGAGGAATTTATGCATTTAGTTTCTAATAAAATTTACTTAATAGGAACAAAAATGACCAAATCTTCTCATTTCTTTACCAATCTCTTCTCCTCTGCAAACTGCTGCAATATTTCTTCTGTCACTGATCCCCCTGAACTCAAAACTTAAAGCCTATATTAAAAGTTATCTTTCTTCCTGAGAGAAACTTAAATCCTGTCACCTACAGAACAGCATTTTTAAAAAAATTCCAGTTTAGTTTTAGATCCCTCCATACAACAAAATGAAAGGAATCATCCTGCATTTAGGATAGCCTTCCATGCAGGTGATGACATTCTCCTTTTTATTGTCTAGATTAAAAATCATCATCATCCTCAACTTACTTTAATGTGTTCTACAAGGATCAATTTTGGCTCCACTTCTGTTTTTCATTTATATCCTCGAAAAATGTATTTCTATTATTCATGTTTTATGACCAAACACCTGAAAAACTAATAACCTTCCCACCAGTCTCAGTTTGTTCTTTGTATTTAGTGCTAATTAGCAAATGTTAACACGCAAGTACAGTAAGATGGGAGATGTGATAAACGTACCTTTAGCATTGCCATTGTGAGCATGCTAGCATGCTGATGTTAGCATTTAACTGAAATGACTGCTGAGGCAAAGCGTCACAGAGACGCTGTCATGGCTGTGTACCCTTTAATAGGTCTATATGTTAGTTTATTGTATTGTTATCAGTAATGTGTTAACATCAGTGGTGGAAAAAGTACGAGTACTGTTACATTACTAAAATAATACTCAGTTACAAGTAAAAGTACCAAAGTATTTGTCTCAAAAACTACTCAGAGTATTAATTACTTTCTAACATTGATGTCACCATCACCTCTCCTAATAAGGTTTGCAAATTTTGTGCGTTTTCCGGAACCAATAGTTGAAAAACCTAACAATCGATTAATTGTAAATAACTGATAAGTTACTCATTTTCTTTTTTTCCCTGTTTTTTTTTTTTAATCCAAATTTACTAATTACAGTAATTAGTTACTTCCACCCCTGGTTAACATACTGTATAGCTCATATTGCTGTGCAGCTAAGTGGAGGTTTTGCAAGCAAATCATAAATTAACCTTCAAAGCAGCTGCCAGATAAATGTGGAGTAAAAAGAACAATATTTGAATTGCAGTGGAGTAGATGTATGAAGTACAATACATTTCTCAATATGATCAAACCTGCGACTGGTTGGTGTAGATCCACTTTTGACTTATGCTAATAACATAAATCTACTTTACATTAAAGTCTAGTTCAGCTTTAACAAATAGCTCTACCCGTCAGCCTTTACACAGTCCAACACTTCCTCTGTCAGTTCCAACACAATAATAGTTGGAGTAATATTAGCTGTTTGCACCCCAGGCCATTCTTCAGGTGGCCTATCTGACATTTACGAGCACTTTCAACCCTTCATTTTCCCAACTCTGGCTCCAGACCTCGACCATTGTTTTTATAAATGGTCCATTTGAATGAAAAAAGGGCTCTTTGTTAAACAACTGTAGGCCTAAAATAGCCCCCCGACGACTTTTTTGAGCGGCAGACATCCTTGTTTCCTCTCATTACTCATCCACTGACTCCTCACTGCTGCTTTTGTTCACTGAAGTTTGAACAGAACGGGCTGGTGGCTAATCCGTTAGCATGTGTCTTTTTGATTTAATCTTATTTTTAAAAAATGGCCTGGAATGAGGAATCACTGTGCTGGGTTGTTTTCCAGTAAATTAGATTAGCCTATATTCTCCCTGGAGAAATACACTTCAAGAATATGTGACTTGTGTGTGTTTTCTTTTCATATATATCAGACAATGAGTATGTTTTCTGACAGCTAAATATAAATCATTTACTGCTGTGTTTTCTAATTCTGTAAGCTGACAGTTTTAACCTGCAAACTGTGGATGGATGCATGCGAAGTGTAAGAGGGGTGAAGGCCATCGCGGATGGATTATCTAATGGAAGTGGTGGAGGTGGACGGATGATCTGGTGCACATTGGCAGATGGTTTAATGGATGGATGGATGGATTTGCAGATGGGTGGAGGATGGACACAGTACAGTAGACAGATTAATCGGTTGAATGGATAGATAGATAGATCAGTCAGTGCACCTACACAACAATAATAGTGTGTATTGTCTTGTTTATCACAAAAACACACGTGAGTCTCAGGGGTCAAACAGGAGTT
>JAJHUR010090087.1:0-23684 GCA_027495735.1 Lutjanus campechanus | reverse complement strand
GCTTGCCGTGCACCGCTTCGCTGTGTCTTGTGAAATAAAAACATCCAACGTTTTCTTCTTTGATTTTTATGGATTATTTATTGCTCACCGTTCTGGTCTTCGCTGTGTTACATGCAAGAATCCAACAATTAGTGTCCATCCACAATCTATAAATCCAGCAATCTCAACTACATGACAAAGACTTCACCCGGCGTGACGTGCCGGCGTTGCGGTCAAAAAACTATTTGTGCTCCCACCGACTAGCAACACCTGTCACCTGATGAAAGGTTCCTACCTAAGTAGGCATGTGACCCAAAACACAAAGGTGACACCTAGTGGACAACTTAGTGTCCTACACACATTTATAACCTCTTGAAATGGCCCTTACATAGACTAAACTATATTATTGCATTGTGATGAATCATATCAATGTTGTTAATATTGACATTTCTTATTAAATATATGAACATCTGTATTTCATATGTTGAAAATGGCCCCATCTCTTAGCCCCTTGCCCTCTTTTAAAGCATTTTTCTTCACTGTGCAGCGGGTGGAGTTTGGCTCAGACCCTGGAGCACAGTTACACTTAAAGAAACTTCATGAAACGGTATCAACTGCTAAACCTGCTTTGTGTGTGTGTCAGACTCCTACACAGTGCGGTTCTATGACGGCGTGGTTCGGACTGTGAAGCCCACCAAGGTCAAACCTTTCCAGGAGGTAAGAAATAACGCACTCCTATTGGTCCTCATATAACTTGCTTCACCAATCACAAGTCGTTTGATCTGTGGCACGTTGCTACGAAGCCAGTTCAACAGGCTCAGGGTATCTTTTAGTTAATCTGGCTTCACTAAACCTGAGAAAAGCAGTCACACAACGGTGGTTATCAACACGATGAGTCAACCCAGGTTTTCCTTCTTTAGACACGAGCGTCTTCAGATAAACAGGTTGTTGTTTAGAGCATTTGACCAATTGCAGCGTGGACGAGTTTGCTGGCAGCAGAGCGGAGTATTCAGCTGATTGATGCAGGAGAGACAGCTGGCACAGAAATAATAAAGCATTAAATCTCTGGGGTGTTTTTCAGGATACTCAAAGACACTTCGCGTAAGTTAAAATGATCATAGTAAACAACACATTAAAAATATACCACACACAACATTAACCACACATTAAAAGCAGTTCCAAAGCGTTCTCACACGCTCCCGGCTGTTTTCAGAAGGGTCAAAGGGGGAACAATGCTTTGGTGGACAGAGGGCTTTGTAATATCTCTGCATCATCATTTGAGCAGGAGTAGATCTGACCACAATATTCCAGGGGTCATTAACACATGCGACTCTTTATTCCCTCTCCAGTGGCTCCCTGTGGCTTTGGCAAAAAAGATTATATGGCAATGAATAACATTTCGTTTACAATTTAATTTTCATTTATCATTTTCCTGTATCAAACGCTTTCAAGGCAATGAACTGCAATAGATTTTTGAGCTTTGAGTCCAAACTCAAAAGTTTGACCAACTGCTGATCTTTTGTTGAGATAATTTACTTTTCTTCTTTTTATGAATTTCTAAAAAGATTCAAGTTTATCGAAAGAAGAAAAGTAAATCATCTCAACTAAAAGATATATGTTGGCAAAACTTTGTTAAGTTTATTTCAAAAGTCAAAAAGTTTGGAGTACTTTTGAGATAATTTTGAGATGTCTCAACTATTTTTTTCGACAGTGTAAAGTGATTCTTATATTTTTCAACAGTAAACATATGTAGCCTTTATACCAGATTTTTTTAAAAAGTTGCTGGAAAATGTGTGTCATAGCCTACGTCTGTGACTCAGAGAGAGAGAATTTAATTTAAGACAGGTGTCTCCAAAAATGGCTCTTTTAATAGTGAAGGTTGCAGACTCCAGGTATATTCCATTAATTACTTAGATGTAGGCCTGTTCTTCTGGTGTGTGCGACAGTTTTGGCTGTATTCTTTCAGCTGCAGCTTCGGCTGTGTCAAACAGACTGGGGAGAGAGGGTCACACTCACAAATATTTAATTTAATTTGTTTATTTGATCAGTTGTCTGTCATCTGATCTGCAGACAGATGATCAGTAAACACATTAAAGAGACAGTTCACCCAAAAAGATGATGACTGAGTTTTCATTTTTAGATGAACTATCCTTTTGATACATTTTCTAAGAGAATTGATTGGTCAGTAGGCTGTGTTTTTATGGTATTGATCTCTTATCTCACACATAACCTGCTCCTGCTTCGTAGCACGGGGTCCTGAAATTGTTTGTTTGTTTTGTGTGTGTGTGTGTGTGTGTGTGTGTGTGTGTGTGTGGTGACACAGAAGTCCAGATCTGAGAAGAGTGCCGTGGGAAGCGAGGGATGGGAGGAAGGGGAGAGCGAGGAGGAGGAGGAGGATGGTGGAGCAGGACAGGAGGAGAAGAAGGAGGAGGAGGGAGAGCAAAAAGAGGAGAAGGTGACATCAGAGGAGAAGGAAGGAGCTGAGGAAGAGGAGAGGAAGAGGAAGGCAGAACCTTCATCCTCCCACCCACCAGCAAAGAAGAAAACAGATGACAGTAAGTTACATGAACTCTGACTCTCAGCACCCACAGGACATCTGTATGTACCTGTCACCTCTATGATCCATCCGTCAGTAGTGCTGAAATGCACTGTGGGTAAATGCCCTTACAGCTGATTGGTTTATGTGACAAAGAGTGGCTTCTCACACAGACAGTTTTGAAGCTTTATAAAGTTGCTGATGTTAATGAATCTCTCCTCTCCCAGGCAGAAGCAGTGGAGCTCAGAATGAGCCAATCACGGCTGACTCCACCCAGCCAGCTCATCTTAACCCCGCCCACATCGACAGAGGTAAACACCAGAGAATTTCAGATACTGCAGCCTGAATATAAGACGAGAGACATTCAGGCCAATACAAAATTAGAATTACATTAGATGCTTTTATTATGAAGCAACACTAACAGGAAATGTTTTAATTCAGGGGTTTCATCAGGAGAAACTTAACGCTTGTCACAGTTGTCACAGTCAGCGAGACGTCACCGCAGCCCGCTTGGAGGCGAGTTAGGCTCGCTTTGGCCTCGCTCTAGAGTAGGTCCATCTCGGGCACGGCTTGGTGCAGCTCAGCATGATAAAAGTGGTGGTGATGGAAATGCAAATCAGCGCGGCACGGTTTGACTCGACGCGGCCAAAAGCGCCGGTTGAAAAGCCCCGCAATAGTGCTTCTATACCAACATGCTCTCTCTGGCGTTTAATCTCAATCTTTGTGCTTCTTTCTCTCTCTCAGACGTCCTGTTGGAGCGTCAGGCCCACCTGCCCACCACACACAAATTCAGCAGAGAACCACGTAAGAACACTCACACACCATATCTAGACTGAGTGCTTTAGAACTGTAAGACACATGCATCTGTCCCCTAACCCTGAAGTCCAGAAGTCAAAAGTGTAGCCTTTCAAAAACTACATTTTACTGCAGTGAAAAAAATGTTCGAGAGACACAAACCTGTATTAACGGGGCAGTTTAGCATCAGTGTAACAGCACTAACATAAATTACATCTATGTTGACAGAACTGACAAGTTAAGATCAGTTATGTTATGAATCTGGCAGACATTCAACGCCAGCTCTTGGTTTTTGACAGTTTTCAGTACACGCCTCTGCTGAAGAGACACATAAGGTTTGATATTCAGTCCTACTGTTCACACTTAGAAACAGACTCTGTCACTTTCCTCTGACTGTTCCTGCCTCCCTTCATCCCTCTCTCAGTGTACAGGGTGATAAAGAACCAGCCTCCTCCCATTCTCTCCATCGAGCTGGACCACAACCCCTTCAAGTGTCCTGCAGCCGGCTGCACCAAGTCGTTCAGGAAGGCGAGTCTGCTGCACTACCACATCAAGTACTACCACTCCGACCAGCAGCTGGACGAGCGCGGCGGCGAGCAGGAGGCGCCGAGGTGGGTTGACCGTTCAAATCCCAGGACAAGAGCCTTACAGGAAGTTGTGTTTAACTCTTGATGGGGTTTTTGTAGGAGGAGGCGGTCATCTTCCAAGGGGAGCGACTTCACTTTAGACGTGAAGAATGAGGACCAGAACAATACCTGTCACCGTGACGACAGAGAGCACAGCGCCATGGGAACAGGTCGGACAGCTACGCATGCACACGCACACAATAATCCTAGCTGTTGCAAATGATCTCTGTTTTAAATGCAAGGTTCGAACTTAAAATGTCTTTTATCTTTAGGTATCTTTTAAAAGTGCAACATAATAACCAGCAATGTTTCCTGTCTTTCTTTACCCGTCTGACCTGCCCGTCTGTCAGCAGAAGTGAAGAAGGACGGAGGCGGGGAGAAAACAGGAGGACAGGACAGAAAGGAGAGGAAGAACTTCCTGAGAGTCAAACTAAAGAAGAAGAAAAAGAAGAAGAAGAAGAAGAAAAGTCAGTCAGGTGAAAGTCAGTGGTCACATCGTTTGAGAATTCAGTGTTTTAGACAATTGTGATAATTTACAAGAAACACAGAAACGGAATAAAGATCAAGCTGCGTCCAGCCTTTAAAACCAGTACACTTATCTCCTGATTCAATTCTATCATGATTCTTCAGTGCAGATTCATTTATTTGCCTTTTTAACACTAGACCAAAGGAAAAACTTGAATCATACACTTGTAGAGACTGTGTGCCATAAGTCATATTTCCACAAACGTGCAGATCACGTCAGTCAGTCTATGTTAGTTTTATTTCAGCTACATCATCACTATACAGCGTACAACAGTAAATAAAATATGTTTTGAAGTAAACTGCTGTATTTAGGTGTCCCTGCTCATCGAGCTAGTGCCATAACAAACAATAAATCAAATAGAAATGTTCAAGTTGTATTTTTAAACCCACTGGGAATTTTAAGTTTTGAGCTTTTGAGGTTGTTCTAAACTGGTTAGTCTGGACTGTTAGTCGTTACGGACGTTAGTACCAGGTCTAAACATATTAGTACCAGGTGTAAACATATTAGTACCAGGTCTTAACATGGCGTATCAGGTGTAAACGGGGCCTAAATAAACAAATTAAAGACTTCACACAGATCTGACGTAGTTACAACTCCAAGGAGAAGATGGATTATAAATTTTTATGTAAACTGGGGAACCTGGGCACTAGAACCTTAGTTGCCGTCGTGATCTGTGTGTGAGCAGCCAAACTACGACATTTAACTTCCTGTTGTTTGTAGAACACCTGCATGCACCTGTCACTTTCACCAAACTCACAGTTTGTAAATCAGCTGTAGCTGTTTTATCTGTGAATTATTAGTCGTATCGACATTATCAGGATGATGACGTGTTGTTGTGAGTACTTATTGTCCCGTTTGTTTCGTCTGGTCAGGACTCGGCAGCAGCGATGACGAGATCTCAGACAGACCTCCGATCACTCTGAAGCTGTCCACTGAACTTCACAACACACTCACACACGGTGGGAACTCACACACACACACACACACTATAAACACTATCACAGAATCTGTGCAGAGTCATTCTTATTTATGTGAAAATGGAGAACTTCAGATTTTACATCTTGAACTCAAAGAAACCAGCCGCCTGTGGCTCGTCTGTAACCTCGACATTTCTCCCTCTCAGTGGACGACGGCAGCGACTGGTCGACGCTGACGGCAGAGAGTGGAGAGGACACGCCCTCTTGGCCTGTTGCTATGGAGACAGAGGAATGTGAGGTGGTGAGGTGTGTGTGCGAGGTGGACGAGGAGAATGACTTCATGATTCAGGTAAGACACACACACACATACAGGATCAGATAGAAAAACAGAAAGATATTTTTATCACTGAGGGTCATAATTCACATCTTTTCAAGTCTGACCTAAAACAATAGTCACATTCCCAAATGCACATTGAATTATTATGGGTCCCTTCAATCTTTCCTGACACAGACTTGTGATAGTTATTTTGTTCTGTCTGTCTGTGTTTATCTGTAGTGTGAGTCGTGTCTGTGCTGGCAGCACGGCACGTGCATGGGTCTTTATGAAGACAACGTCCCACACAACTACATCTGCTACTACTGCAGACACACTGCAGGTACGATCTCTCACTGTGCTTGGTGCTTTTGATTATCGTGTTTCACACAACTGTGCTCAGTTCATCATGTGATGATCATGATCAGGTCTGAATGATTTGAGTAGTTTCTTCTGAACATTTAAATTACAGTTGTTTTCTGTAGATTGTATTTGTGATCCATACTGTAGTTTAAAATAAAGATGGCTTGATACTAGGGTTTCAAATTTTGTGCATTTTCCTTAACTGATAGTTGAACATGTTAACAAAATATAATCAGTGAATCATGAATAATTATGAAAATACTAAAACACATGTTTTATTCTCAGATTAATTTTTATTTAAACTGTTCTTTTGTTCTTAATTTCCTATTTAACTGTTTTAATTGTGTTAAAATGTCTTTTTATCTTGCTTTATGTTCCTTTTACATTGTGTGTGTGTGTGTGTGTCTTCTTCTGTTTTCATTTGTAACCCTCGTGTTCAGGTTGGAGGCGGGCTCAGCGTTTCCTGTCAGAACCTGATTTGCTGATATCTGGTCACATGTTTGGCCTGTCGTGCGTGAAGGAGAACTACTCGGAGATCAACGCCTCCAAGATCTCGCACACCAGCCGTCTGCTGGCGCACACGCACGGCCTCAATCAGGTCCTCAGTGGGCTGCAGCTCAAAATCAGCCTGTTACAGTGAGTCCAGTTGCACCAGCTACACCAGTTTCTCTGTTCCAGTCCACCAGAGACATAGATTCAGCGCGTGTGTCCGTCTGTCCGCAGCTCTCCATCCCACCCCGATCTGCAGCTGTGGAGGTTGCCATGGAGACGGGAGGAAGGGCCGAGACTGGCATCCAGCCCGAGAGGAGAGACTCCCCTGTGTTACGTCAGCAGCGAGCACTGCTACCAGAAGCCCGGGGCATCATGGGAAAAATCTGAGGAGAGAGAAAAGGAAAGGCAGACAGCTGCAGTGAAGGAGGAGCAGAACACGGAGCAGAAGGTAAAAACAGATCAGCTCCACGTCTGAGGTCAAGAAAGTTCAATTCTCCACGTTACACTTCTGTCATCATCGGCCATCTTTTAACTCTTAAAATGTGTCGGAGTGAAATGTTGATGCCAGTATTCATGTGTTATCTCCTGGTTCAACAGACAGATCCAGGATCAGTGTCAGCACTTATATAAACAGGGTTCAGCATCAAGAGTTGATCATGAATAAACAGAACAGTTAAGAAAAGATTAACTTTATTGATCCCACACCGGGGAAAATCACCTCTTACAGCAGCTCAGAGATTAAAGTACTAAAGTATAAGAAATAACAAACATAACAGAAAATAAAGAAAAGTCTGTACACAAACTATACATGGTGTAGACCTTTCATGGATATTTGGATAATTGTACACACATGGTTTGTAGCATTATACTATAAGAAAAAATATACCATTGCTTTGTAAATTGGGTAACTGCAGATACAAGCAGCACGTTCACAGGATGGTTTCACAGTAGGAATAAATATTATTGCACAGTGTAACTCTAAATATAAATATATAGTATATTGCACAGGATAATTGCACATTAGAGATATGAAGGCTTTACTGTATCTATATATTTATAAAACATATCATGCTATGCTCCTAAAAGCCATGAATTTTGGTTCAGACACTCACGGTGCCCAGAGGATGAATCCTAATTATTTTAGTGATCCTCCAGATTCTTCTTAGTGCCACCGTATGATTGACAAATACCTGCAAAACTAATGACATTCCCAGTAGCCTCATCTGTAGTCTGTTATTACTGCTAACGAGCAAATGTTAGCATGCTTTTAAAGGCCAATTTAGAGGTCAATAGTGGATTTTTAAAGGCCAATTTAATAATGCAGGAGCAGGAAAAAGGCCAATAGCCAATTAATTGACTGATAAACTGGATAATTGTTGAGCTGAACATCTAAATCCAATTACTAATGACCACGCTTGCTAGCAAAACAGAGACAACATGCTCTCTGCAAAGTATCTTGAGTATAATACATTAATAATGCCATCCCAAAGATTCCCACATGATTCAAATTGTGTCATTTATCTGACCCATTTTGTCAGATTACCAAATTTAATGAACTCTCCTCACTGACTCTGGGACGTGTCTTGTATCTCGTCAGTGGCAGGGAATCATAGTTGACAGAATACCTCATCATTTGCGGGACAAGATTTAAAACGTAAATGGATATGGAAGTTTACAAATTATGTGTGTGTGGATGAAGTTGATTACAAAGGTTTGAGGGGGCTGCAGAAGATTTTCAGATAACTAATAACCCTATCATGCTCATAATTTACAAATAAAGTTATCTAATATAAACTTAACTTTCATTTAAATGTAAATTTTCACTGATACAGAGTTTTTAAAACTTCCTTTACGGGCCTGTTAATCAGCGGACTTCTGTCTGCTGTACATCAGCATGTAGATGTTAGCTTTTAGCTCAAAACACCTCTGTGCCTAAGAACAGCCTCACAGAGCCACTTACATGGCTGCAGAGGAAACTGTACATCTTGTTTGATTCAACAAATGTCAAAGCTTACGATAAAGTGTATGAATGTAGGTTTTTAATTTCTGCTTCTCAAGGTTGAGTTATTATCCACATTAGCCATAGTGGTGTGCTTCTTCTCCTCTTAATATTTGTGCATTAATCATCTCCTCTGAATGAGAAAAGTGTGACTTGGCAGTTTATGTCAACCAGAGGTCACATAAGGCATGTAAAAGATGTGTGATGTCAGTAGGTGTGATGTTTAAAACAAGACAAAGCCTGGCTCAGAGAAACACAGAGACCTTTAGTAGCATCGCAGCAGTAAACGGGCTCCTGCTGTTGCTATGAGACCACCCAAAACCAGTTTGAGACGCTGGGCTCATTCTAGTAAATGTGGAACTATTTTTACCTGCTGGTTCTCTGTGAGGGCTGCAGAGAGAGAAAGAATCTCTGTGCTATTATGTAAAAAGACAAAACTGTAATTATGCTCATTCTTCTTCTTTTTATTCTCTCCAAGTCTTCACTTTTTCCTCCAGTTATTTTATTAACCCATCAGTCTTTTGCATTCACACATCCCACTGCCACATGTTTGAAGATACACTTTCCTGGTAGATTTATTAAGTTGTTCATTGGTTGATTGTGATCGTCGTTCATCTTCGACATGAAGCATCAAACAGGAATTCTTCCTCTGTGTTTGTAGGAAATAAAATCTGAAGACTTCAACAAGAACCCAGCTGAAGCCGCCACAGACACGCACATCGTGGCGCACGCAGACACACGCAGAGACCCCTGCATCAAGAGAGAGAACCACACGCATGCAGACAGCTGCGAACACACACACACTGTGACACACGTGCAGGAGCCTGCGGCCGAGTGTCAGCTGAACCTGCTGGAGCACATCGAGTCTCTTCACCACCAGATCAGTGCCAGGATGGACCTGATCGAGCGAGAGCTGGACGGTAACACACACACACACACACACACATTTAGAGAAAATGAAATGCAGAAATGACCATTCCCACTAAAATCTGGACCCATATCACAGGAAATATTTGTCAAAATAATCACAAAATGATATTTGTTTTTAGCATATAATTCAGCCCCAGTTGAAAACTTTTATTAAAAAAAATAATCCACACACTGTGGGGGCTTTTAGCCTCTTGGAGGCAATGAAAGAGGCTGAAAACACGACACTGACATATTTTCTTCTTGCCAAGTTCAGTACGATCTGCTGGACTGGTATTGATGCTGATACTGACCTGATTAAGTGGATCAGCCAGACGCTCTGAGCTGTGATCACTGTGATCGGACGTCTGGGTAAAAAGTGACACAGTTACTCTGAAACTTGCAGTGTCGTAACAGAGTAGACGCTCAGTGTAATGTGTTATCTGTTTTCGTTAAAATGGATTTGATAAAAATGTGTGTTGAAAAAGAAGCACGGTTCAGGAAGCCAAGGTTTTTGAAAGATATTCAGCTCTACTCAGCGCCTCGTCATGCTGCTGGCGTCTGTAGCAGAGTGTGAATACACGGCGCTCCCACTGCAAACAATTAAAAAAATACACCAGCCTTGTGATGTTAAGTCTCTTTTTAGCACCGGTTTGGTTTCCAACAATTCCTGAGAAAAATATCTGGCTCTGTAGCTGCTTGATGTTCCACTTTCTTCTCTGGTTCGTGTCTGACTGTGTCTGTCTGCTGTCTGTCAGGTAGTGAACTGTAGGTGTATCAGAGCTTGTGTGATGAAAACAGCTGCTGGAACGACAGCACCGACTGTGAATCACAACAGTGAAAAAAAACCCAATCAAACTCAGGAACTGTGGATTCACAAGCAACACATTTCACATCACAGTGATTTTATTGATGTAAATATTGATCAGTGCAGCTGTAAAAGGTGATGTGTAGTTACACCTTTATGATGCTTAATCCCTGTCTGTTCCACACAGTGATGTAATTTATTTATTTATTTATTTTGCTACTTTATTTGTGTTGATGGGGTTATATAGGTTGACACAACCAAGCCAATAGCTGCACAAATTCAGGGTCTTTCAGTGACGTGTGTAATGGATTAAATCCATAGACTGTAAATAAAGAGGGACGACGTGTCTCCTCTTCCTAACGCTGTACGAAAATGAAGCCAAAATATCCTGGATACGAGCTCTGCCATCTTGTGCTGGTGATGTCCTGTCTGCGCAGTGGTGATCGGGATTAGGACTGATAGAGCTCAGCTGTCAGTCATGCTGTGAAACACCCTTTTTATAGCATCCAATAACTATAACAAACAGAGGGTGTGGTAATTCTCCAAATCCACAATTCAATTTGACTTCCGATTTTTAAGGTTTTGCACTGACGTCTCTGCCATTGTTCAGACTGTCGAGTCTTTATTTGTAAAGATTGATTGGTTTTGTGTCCTGACGACTGTCACTTACATTTTCAAATTCTTCTTTTAAAAGATCTGTATGGTATCAAGTGTAATATTAGGGCTGGTAAGCTGCACTGTATCATCTTTGAAGTGTTGTTTTTGTCTTTGGACATCCACCAGACAACAAAAGGAGGTGAGGATGGTGAGAAAAGAAGAACTGGGAGAACCACAGATTCTGCCCTTGATTGCAAAAATCGAAATTGAAAGCTTATTGTGATTGATTTTCAATTTAATGTTGAAATTGTGACACCCCTAATAATGAATAATTAAAAACTGATCAGAAAAATTAACGTCTGAACAAACACTGGGCGGAATTAACAAGCTATACTGCAACCAGCCACCAGGGGGCAATCAAGATGTTTTGGCTTCACATTTATGAGCTGACATATCTTCCATCTTTATATACAATCAGCCGTTATGGTTAAATCTGGTTGACACATGTAGTTTTACTATTTGATGCTCCAGTCGTCCTTGGTTGGAGGGTTGACCTGCAGCCTTTTGCATGTTTGCCAGAAGTCATATAAATAATTTTGAATTTTCTAAAAAAAATTATTTTATCTGTACTCTGAATCAGCTAATAATCTGTGTTAGTCTATGATATCACAATCAGTGGATATTAATTGGAGATGATGCACGATATTATCTGCATGTCACTGGTATCAGCAGATTAAATTTTTGAAATTAAATATCGGTATCCGCTCGAAATGCAGATATTTTTGCTGATATGATGACGCTTTAATTTTTTATGTGAATGTGATGCAAGTATGTCTGCAGTGTGGAGGTTTTTTTAAGTGTCTGAAGCAGATATCGGAGTTGCTATTTGTAATGATTGCTCAGTGTCGGTCATGCGAGGAGGAGCCAATCACATTCCTTCAACACTACAAATTTATCTTGAGAGCCGTCCTCCTGATCATTGTAACGAATTAGTGAAGAACAAATGGAAAAAAAAATGCTAGCAGTAGTTTTCTTATTTTGCCGAGTAAATGTGTCCATTTAGAAAAACATTGTTTTATTTTGAAATGCATTGTATTTTATTTTGAAAAGCATTGTGTTATAGTCTGTGTCTGCCAGTGTAGGAGTAAGAGTACGTGTGCTCTGTAAGAGTAGGTAGAGTTTTAGGTTTATTCCGTTACAGGAGAGACTACATTGGTATTGAGTTGGGAAATATCGGCATATCGGATATCGGCAAAAACAAAATATCGTGTATCTGTAGTTCTAATAACAAAACTACAAAATGAGGTCTCTGTTTTTTGAAATCACAACTAATCAGAGCTGTCTCTCTGTGTCTCTCTGCAGTATTAGAGTCCTGGTTGGACCACTCGGGCGAGCTTGAGCCTCCTGAACCTTTGTCCCGCCTCCCGCAGCTCAAACAGCGAATCAGGCGGCTGCTGCGCGACCTGTGCACTGTGAGAAGCCTGTCGGTCTGGCGCTGACTCTTTTCACCTCCGAAACTCTGACCCCTGACCTTTGACCCTGCACTGATAGACGGGTCGAGCGCACGAGTAGACAGACGCGTCGAGGACGAGTCAAGAGCGTGACACTCTGAGTCCTGAGGACAGCAGCGCCCCCTCTGGTGGAGAAAAGTTGCACTGCAACTCGAAGAGGATGACAACATTTGTTTTATAAACTGACGGAGGAGGTGATTTTCTTAAATTCCACAAAGGTACCAGAACATTTCCCAAACCGCCTCCAGCAGGACTCCATACGGTGTCTATCTGCATGGTGATGACAGGTTTGATTTATTGATTGATTGAGTGATTTGGTCAGGACACCATAAGGTTTGTGTGTTCGGATGGCTTGTTAACATTAGTGACTGAGCTGACTTGGAGAATGTGATGTCATTAACACGAGACAAAGCTGAGTTTTCATTTCAGTCTGACAAACTCCAAATCAAAATGTAACAAACACACAATGATCAGATTTTTGAAGACGTGAGGATTTAATTGAAATATTTCCACAGTGATGCTTTTATAAGTTCGACATTTCTCAAGGCAGAGATTTTCTAATTGTACTATAATTAGTATTTACTGTAATTATCCTCCTTTTTAATAAAATGGAGGGACAAAAATTCTCAGTGTTTAAAGGGATAGTTCAGGTTTTCTAAAGTGTAGTAATATGAGGCACTTCTACATAGTCAGTGTTTTATCCACAGTCGATGGAGGACGAGACGCCCCCAGTTTGGAGACGCAGCAGGAGTACCAATATTGGAAGCTAAGCAGTGTACTGCTGTGGACAGGGTCAGCAGGAAAATGTGTTTTAGACAAAAAAAAAATCAATATCAGTGTAAGTGTGTGCTATATTTAGAATATTTTCACTGCTTTAGCTGTCGTTTTACTTTCCAGAACACAGTAGTTGCTTATCGACCGCTGTTACTTCATTGTTTGTGTTATTGTGTGACTTTGGTGAATCTGAACTGCCTCTGCAAGGTAAAATTACAGCTTTTGTCAAGCGATGCAGGTGGTGGGGAGGGAGCGCTGCAATTTAAGTGTCCCGTCAGAAAAGGTCGTCCGATTGCAAGATAAAGCTGGGAAATGCCTGTAAAAATGATGTACACTTCAGTGTTTCAAACTTCGGCACAACACCTTGAAAAAGATCAATACTTGATACAATTTTTGACACAACAAAGTGGAGCCCCAACAAATAATCGATTATTAATCGATCATTAGATTTATCACCAACTCTTCTGATAACCGATAAATCGGTCTTAGTAGTTTTTTAAAGAAATAAAAGTCAAAATTTTCTTTTAGAAACAGGGCCGCACAATTAATCGAAATTTTAGCAAAGTCGCAATCTGGCCTCTGCAATTTTCAAATTGCAGGTTCAGTGTTTGTCAAAGGCGAAATGTGTGTCAAAAAACTTTTAATTAAAGAGACACATCAGATTCTACAGATTTAAAAAAAAAAACATCTTCATTTGGGACAGACTCCTGCAAAACAGAAAATCACACCATAGTCATTTTAACATGTTTTTCAATCAAAATAGGAATAATGATGTAAAAATGATCATTTCCTCTAATATTGTTAATCATACCACAATTTGCAATACCAGTCAAAATAATCACAATTTATCATTTTGTTTCAGATATTCAGAATTAATGTATCGCTAAATCAACGTTTTTGACAACACTAGTACACTGAAACTGATTTTTTTGTGTCTGA
Organism: Lutjanus campechanus; assembly: GCA_027495735.1. NCBI lineage: Eukaryota > Metazoa > Chordata > Actinopteri > Lutjaniformes > Lutjanidae > Lutjanus > Lutjanus campechanus. The sequence goes on along the minus strand of JAJHUR010090087.1, from coordinate 9,603 downwards.
AATCCCGTTTGACCCTCAGTTTAGCTTCCTGTGCTCCTGCTGCTGTCGATCATCACCTCCTGCAGGTAAAACACCGACTGTGGGAAAAGTACCTCGTCCAATCACACTTTAAAAAACCCAGACTATCCCTTTAAAGCATAGTGCTGAGAGAGTCTCTCATCTAGTAAACAAGACAGATGGATTTATAAATGATTTATATATTAAACAGCTTTTAAGCTATTTCCTCAGTTTGACTCTGAGTAGCTCCTGACTTTAACCAGCTCAATTCAGCACACTGTTCTGTTTTTTTTTCTTCTCTTTTTTGATATTTCTTTATCAGACTTTAGATGGATTCTTCTACTTTTATAGATTTATATCTGTGCTTTTAATTTCTTTCTGACTTTACTAAGAAAACTGTCAATGAAGCTTCTTAGATGGAATATTTTAACGAGCATGGAGGTTCATTCTTGAGCTCTGGGAGCGGTATTTAATGTGTCAGTGTATGTGACACATTTCAGCTGCATCTCACCGGCCTTTTTTTTTTTAGCAAACACAGCTGGCTTGTAATAAGCTGTCATGTGAGTTCTGTTTCTTTCAGATTAATCTCAACACACTGAACATATTCTCTTCTGTATATAGGAACAATTCATTTAACATTCATAGATGAAGAGAAGTGATAGTATTTCTTTTTTTTTTTGCTAACAGTCTAATTAACATCAGAAGCAACAACACTTTCTTCTTTTGCGACACAAAAACAGTTTTAAAATGTAAATATGTCAAAGTGAATGTTTTATACGCTTGTATAAGAAACTAACTGTACAAAGCTGTAGATTTATTTTAATAGAAAGATCGGCTATGATTGGTTGGTTGGCGGGTTGTTTGGTAGAAGAACGCAGAGCTTCTGTTGCTTCTCTTCAGTTGATGTGAAACTTCATTTGTTTCAGTTTTGATGCCGTTTGAATTTCAGTCCAGTTCAAAGTTAGTTCAGCTCCAGATGGTGCGTTCAGGTGTTCCTCGACAACTCGGACAAATCAAAGTCTTGAGTTCACCCCCAGACTGGCTGCAACCTACTGAAGTCGTCTAAAACGTTGGTTCCCAAACTTTTTCTGTCATGCCCCCCTTTCAGAAGCCGAAAACAGTTTGCGTCCCCCCACTCCAGAGTTTGTAGCAATCATTAACAATAACTGGGGATGGAACTGATAAAATAAAGGATTTAAAAGTTGAATTTTAGTGAAACAAGGTCAGCAGATCATATTCATTCAACTATGTTTCACTCTTTATTTCTCCACTGGTCTTCAAAGCAAAGCAAAAATAACAACACCTACTGATAACAGGCATAAAAAGGGTTCGCTATACCCTCTGTGTCCCCTCTAAATCAAAGGTAAATAAAAATTATGGTTTAAAAATTGAGTTTAAAAAAGTGTATTTTGATTAGCATTAAGAGAACTCTGAGCAGCTTTAAACAATAAAATGGCTGCTCACTGCAACTCTGCTGTGAAATTTACAAATTTAACATTTTGTCAACTCTCCAAGACATCAAGTTACAAGGTTTAGTAGGCAAGAGTTTGATCCTTTAAAGTGTGTTCTCCAGCATAATTGAAGAATGAAAATTAAAACCCCTCAAAACACAGTGTTGTTCCTGTTCTCAAGAATGACTGATCTATGATATTATCCTAACTATAATTTGGGTTGCAGCAAAACCAGACTGTGTTCAGCAGGGTGTAACGAAACGGTATAGAGTGTCATTTTTATAGTAGTATTGTATCAGAGTTTAAAATGCTGGTGTTGTGACTACAGAAGCATCTGGTTCATCTGATGCACCCACCTGAACACAAACACATGCTTTGGTCATGTGATAGTTTTCCAGTTTTCTGAGTTGACGAGGACCCGCCTGAATGCAGCGCACACAGTTCACACACAACAAAGCTTCAAAGTCAAAAGTCAAAGTTTTCTTTTCTTTTTTTTTCTTTTTTTTTTTACTTTCATACTTTGTTTAAAGCATGAAAAAAAGTTTCCTGACTTTGATTAAAATGGTAAAATTCCAGTCGGTGTGGATGTGTCACATTTTGTCTTAAACTTTGCCCAGAAACACAAACATCCAGCAGGTCTTCACCCACCTCTGAACAATTTGATGAGCTACAAACTGCTGATATGAACAAAGATGGACGACACACACACGCACACCCAACTGACTCAGTCACAAGCCACCAGTAATGACGTGAAACCCCCTTTTTATAGTGTAAAATAACTAACATAAGAACATATATCCCTATGATAAGAACTACTTCACATGACAGAAACCAGGCTACAGAAAAATGGATTTGACGTGTACTTTGTCCCATTTGCCAAAATGGAGCGGGTGGAATTTCTGACCTATACTGCAGCCATCCACCAGGGGGCGATCCAGATGTGGCTTCACTTTAGGAGAGCTGCCATGTCGTACATTTCTATAAATGTCAATGCTAAGGTGTGTGCACGCAGCTCCGGTCTGAGAGGCTACACTTGACATTTAGGGTAAAAACATGGTGTAAATAGCGTCTTCTGGGGTCAAATTTTAATGTTGCGACTCACTGACACTTGGATTACACCAAAAATGGCTCTTTCAAGAGTAAAGTTTGCGGCTATTATTTAACAAAGCCTTCTTTTGTCACTTAAAGTATCCAGTGACTTATAGACTAACTTATAGTTACACTGTAATACATTTTAACAGTGACTATGATGCATTATAAAATGATTATAATGAATTATAACTGTGAGAATTATAATACACTGTGGTTCTTGTGAAAGAATGGCAGTTAGTGGACAGAAATGATGAAATATTATGATACTGCCTTATGTGCTATGATTATTATTAAAGCATAATGAATATTGTGAAGTGCTTATGACTATATACAGTGCTATAGCCAGATAATAATGCATTATAACTATATTTTAATGCATTATAGACATAGGCGTCATAGAAACCAACATCTTCTCTCCGTACATGATGTCCTGGAGTCAGGTATGTAATTCTTCATTCATTTTGAAAAAGTCTCTAAATACAATAAAATCTATTCTAGTCTACAAAATATCAGAAATAGCCTTAAAACCCCTCGTTTTCATCTGGTAGTTTTAATAACTAAAGACATCATTTGCACGTTACAGATGAGCTGTTAGACTCCTCAAGCCTCATGTTTCTGTTTCATTACACATTTAGAATATTAATTACAGAAACCAGACTGGTGCTGGTACGACAGCAGGCAGTGCAGCCCCGCACATGTTCACAGCTGATCATGAATAAACAAAACTGATCTGAACTGAAGTGCTTCTGTTAACTTTACTCTCATTCGCAGCGTGACTCACTTATAGTCAAATATACTTAAAAGTGGTTAAAAATGGTTCCAAACAAATGCACCATGACGTCCTGTTTGTTTATCTGATTAAAAACTATGGGGAGCTGAATGAAAGTATAGTTTTGTGAGCTGTTTTTAAACATTTATATCTTCAGTATGAACCAGTGGGCTTAGAGCTGAGAGCCACAGACACGAAATCAGCAAGTATTGAGAGACAGACTGTCTAACCAGCGTTCATGCAGGTGCTGGAAATCCTAGAAAACACTTGAATTTCACTTGAGTAAGAAGTAAAATTAGTTTGATATTTCCTTTGCCAGGTTGTAAAGGATGAAAAGTCTACTTACAGACAGGGGACACATTTTGAAATATGAAACTTTGTTGTGTCGTACTTCTGTAAAATGCATCAAGAAACATAATTTCGGTTGTTTTTTGCAAAATAACGTCTGATTTAATGTGATGAAGAAGCGAAAGAAGCGTTTGCCACTTCGCAGAACAGGCACTTTTAGTGGTCGCACTTTGACGGTGAACAGTTACCCACGAGGATTACACTGCAGTCTGTTTCACAGCTGCAGTGCTCTCACTCAATACTGGACCAATGTCCAAAAGTGTTCTCCACATTAGTCACAGTCACTGTTTTAAAGGTATAAGCTTGTGCATGTTTAGTTGTGTGTTTCTATACTGCACACAGTATTTGTGTTGTTGTGTTATACGCAGGTCCAGTCAGCCAGATGGTCTCGCTGTTTGTCCACAGACCACCAGGACACTCCCTTATGCCACTGTGTGTGTGTGTGTTTGTGTGTTACAGTAACCCTCCCCCCTGCAGTACAGTAGCCCATTGAACAATATGGATTTTCCAGTTCTTTTAGTCATGACAGCACAGTGCCTGTAGGGATGGAAGCGTCAGTCTGACGTTGGTCAACAAATATCAGATCCATTAACCTGAACTTTAATGATGGTACAGACGCTCTTAATCCCCACGGGGTGAATTCTAATATCTAGTGACCCCCTTTACTTTTCATCTAGTGCTACAAACAGATCAAAATATTTACTGGTCAAGCACTTCACTTCATGACAGGATATTTAACCAGGCTACAGCCGCGCCAGCAGCTTTGAGATGCTCGAAATAACACTGCTAACAAGCTAACATCAATGTCATCAGTGTGCAAGTCACTGCACACTCACTCAACCTTAAACTTTACTGGAAACAGCTTGCACACAAAACCTTTAATGTGGCACAGTACTTTAATATTGAAGGGATAGTTCACCCAAAAATTAAAATTCAGTCATTATCTACTCACCCTCGTGCCCATTAAGGGTCAGGTTTAGTTTTTCAGTCCACAAAACACTGCTGGAGTTTCACAGGAAAACAGTGTTGCAGAATCTCCCAAACAATGGGAGTGAATGGTGACCAGCTTTATTTCCACAGCCACATATTGCATATTCTCTGACAGCTTTATGAAACATACAATCAAATTCTTCTCAATCGATTAATCATTATCATCCCTTTTGGGGACCAAATTAATTATATGGCCATAAACAAAAATACCGGACACAGAGGATCACCAGAGAGATATTCAGCTGCTGTTAAAATAAGAGACAGAGGTGAGTATTTAATTTACTTAGAAATTACAGTTTGTATACATTTCTGGATCTGTCATTTAATCCAAGTTCACATGGCCACATGATGCCACTGATTTGTTTTTAAACTGAAAAACTTTCAGGATTGTTGACTCGGACTTTTCGCTTCCTGCCAGAAATCTAAAATTCAAAAGGTCCCATCTGGCTTCCTCACGAGTTAACTTTCCATCACTCCTACATTGAACTACAAACCCAAACTGGACTGCACAGATTAACAGATGAGGCAGAGGGAGAAAATTAAACGAAGAAGGACAGAAAATCACATTTACTCCTGTGCGTTTGGGTGTTATGACATGCAAAAATTTGCACATATATGTGTGTGTTTTAGTTAGTTTGTGTTAACGTGTGACTTTGGTGTTTTAACATGTTTGTTCAGGTCCGGATGAACATTACTTGCTGCGGAGGTGGTGGTAGACCAGCAGCACCAGTGCCCTGTGAGGAGAAAATAACAGCTTTTTTAAGTGGAGTTCAGACGGCGGCTTTAGTTCGTTGTCAGTAAAGGCTGTCTTACAGCAAAGTAAAGCAGGAAAATGTTCTAAATATAGTGTACACTTAGATTGATTTTGGACAGGTTAAATCTCTATTTGTGATACAGGAGTGATATTATGGCTCCAGCTCCGTGTTGAGTTGGCTCAGACCTTTGACTTATTGAAGAACTTGACTGGGCTTTCCTGCTCAGTCCTGCCGCCATTTTTTCCAGTGGTCACTCACAGTATTACAGCGAAAATTCCCCACTGGCCTAAAAAGCATTTTCTCCCATAGGCCACCATTATAAAATAATAAACATCTATAAAACTGTTGACAGTACACCTCAGACTGAATTTTTGATCTGTGGAGTTTTCATATTCGTAAAACTTCCCTTGAGCCAAAAGAAAAAAGCAGTTTTAAAAATCTGTGACACCTCAATGTAAAATCTGTGGGCTGAGCGGGAGCTTGTGGGCAGTCAATGGGCCGTATAACCAGAATGTAAATCTAGAGGCTAGAAAACTTGTTCAGCTCATGTGCCTGGTGAGCAACTGTTTGCATGCAGTCAAATTGCTTGCGGTCATTCAGTCAAATTGTTTGCAACAGTTTGACTGAATGAGTGACTTTGCATACACTATGGAGATAATTATATTACAGCTGTGGCTCAGACCCAGAGGGCAGCTGCAGCAGCAGGAGAAGAGAAGTTTTATTGCCCCCACATAGCAACTGACCTGGATTTTTATGATTGGTTTGTGCAATTAATGGCGTAAATTTTGTAATAAATCCGAGAGCCCAAACACGCCCAATTAAAACCCAAAACAGGAAAGTGTACAAAAACTTAAATGACAACATTTCAAATTTGCATTGAATCTGATTTCTAATACTTTTTATATGCTTACTTTTATGCACACAAGACCCTAAAATACATGGTTAAAAGACGTTAGTGGATTTGGGTTTTTACAGAGGCTTTGATAAAGTGGAAAAGACGGAGGAGAGAGGAGCTAAATTCAGACAATAATCCCCTGTTAATACATTTATAACCTGCTTTTCCATCACAGTCACACAAACTGAAACATGAAGTCAGTGTGTGCGTGTGTGTGTGTGTGTGTGTGTGTGTTGTTTTTTGGGGGGTGACCTCGTGACCGGGCGCTGAATGAACGACCTGTTGTTTACGTGACGTAGCGCCGCCCCTCTCTGTCCGCGTGCCGCTGACTGTGAGTTCAGTCTGAGAGGAGCCTCGCGACCAGCTCCACTCCGCTTCAACGGTCGAATATTACGGTTTACGTGAACGACTTACCAGCTAACTAGTTGGATTTAACCAGTAACTTGAAGAGAGCATCTGGAGCTAACGGCTGTCGGTGAGCAGCGTCAGTGTTTGTTTCAACGATTGCTAGTTAAGATAGTAACGGCTAGTTAGCAAATTAGCCAGCTAACGACCAAGTGTGGCTCATTGTTGTGTTTGTTAGCGGGTAACTAGTAAGTGAACCAGGTTAGTTAGCTCTGAAAACCAGTTCATGTCGTTCATGTGTTGTGAGACTGTCTTCTATGGCGATGGTGTATTTGGTTACAGGTGTGTGTGCGCGCGTGCGCGTGGTGAAACGTCTCCCATGGTAACGGTTGCTAAGAACAAGCTGTCTGTCTGTCTGGAGCATTAACATGAACACCCAGGCTCGTTAATTAGGCAGTGTTTAACGTTAACCGTTAGCTCATCTGCACAGATTCCTCTGTGTGTGTGTGTGTGTGTGTGTGTGTGTGTGTGCGCGCGCGCGCGCGCGTGTGTGTGCGGGCGGACAGCAGAGCATCGGTACACTCAGTTCAACAAGGAAACAACCTCAGATCTGAGCACAGCTTCAACTATCGATCACTGTAACCATCGATATTTTTGTTCGCTGTTAATTGATCCTTTTCAGTTTAAAAGAACTGAATCTGAAAAACGTCTTAATTCATTATGAAGTCACTAGAGATCAGTAAGTGACGTCTTCAGTCGGCCTGTTTCATCATCGATTATGTCCATTTAAATGTTAGTATTCACGTCACACCGAGTATGTTTACATGCACGTTGGGAGACGGTGATCACCGTTTTTCACGATCTTCTGACACTTTTCCTGACATTTTATGGACCAAACAACTCATCTATTAATTGCGCAAATAATTAACAGATGAATGGACAATGAAAAGAAATATGTGCAATTATGTATATTAAACATTGTACCTAACAGTTCAGGTGGTAAAGGGTACGTTTTAAAATGCAAGAATGTTATAAATGAGAATATTCATTGAAGTATACAGTATAAATGCAGTATTGATACCAGTGTATATACCAAGTTGAATTACAGTAGAGGGTTCTTTGATCATGTTATTTTTCACCTGCACTGTTGGGCAACTGTGTCAGAAATCTACTTGCCCCTTTACAAATTGTTTGATTTATTAACAGTTATAAAAAAATGACAAAGACTTAAGTTAATTGTCATATTTAATCTAGGGCTGCAACCTCTACAAAATGTCAGTCCAAGATGATGTGTTTGAATGTCTTGTTTTGTCGGTCTAATGGATTTAATTCCTTTTCTACCAATTGTTTGGTAGGGTAATTGAGTTGCCAGATTTACTTGCATGACATGGCATTTTATTTGCCCCAGGCAAGCAGGCAATCCTTGTCCATCTGCATCCCTGCAGTAGTGAAGTAAATATCTCCTTGTATGCATTTTCCCCACATTAGCCATTTTTCTGATCAACTGTATGCAGTTATGTCATTGAGCATGTTCACATGCTTCTAATTGAGACATATATAACGGTACAGAGTGCAGTTTTACAGCCAGATTCAGTCTCTGCCTTTAACCCGTCCTAGCATTAGGAGCAGTGTTCAGCCGATGTGTAGCACCTGCAGATCAACTCCAGTTACCGTGGTCAGTGATACTGGCTGGAGAACTGACCTAGCATACATGTTTTTGGTGGGGGGAAAAACTGAAGCATGTTTGTTTTGGAGACCTGGATAAGCCCTTATTCTGGTTTAGATAAATCTCAATATGCCAGCTAGGGTATTAAGAAACCTGGAGGTTGTTACATGTGAACACCTGATCATTCTCTGCCATGCTAGCATGCTAGCGCATCCTCAACTCGAGTCTGGTTATGTAGTTGCTTGTGAGCAAAACAAAAAATAGAATAAACTTTTAAAGATTGCAGACCTCCAACAAAGCCAAAAGTTAAGTCTTCTATCATATGCAAATCTGATATAGACAGTTTGCATTGATGTTTAACCAACAACACATAGTCAGAATGTACAGTATGATTGTAATGTATTGTAAGAAACGATTAGTGAGTATGTGTGTTATGCTAGCCGACAATAGCCTTCTTTTGGTTATATTGACTCATAAAAATGTTTCTTTTGACAGTGATTTTTTAAAATTTTATTTGTTAGCAGTTACCAGATACCACCAAGACTTAGAAGTTAATTGTCATGTTTAATCTAGGGTTACAGTGTTTATAAAATGTCAGAAAAAAAAGTCCATCCCAGTTTTGTCTGTCTTGTTTGTCAGTCCAAAAGCCAAAGATATTCAGTTTATGTGATAATAAACAAAGAAAAGCAGGAAATATCCATATATGTGAGACTGAAAACAGCATTATCAGACATTTTTGTATTAAAATGTACCTTAACCGTTAATAATTTGTCAACATAGTTCAATGATTTAATTCTTTTTTTTAACCATTTGCATGTTTGGTCAACTGAGTTGCTAGATTTACTTGCCTAACATGGCCTTTTACTTTATTATTATTATTATTATTACTTGCCCCCGAATCCTTGTCATTGAGCCCTGTGCTGTTGTATGTTCGGTCACAGAACACCATTCACCTGAATGAGTGTCTACATGGTGAAATAAAAGTCTGACATTGATAATGCAGAGCTGTTTGCATTGTTGCATTGCTATGCAAGTTCATCCTCAACTGTTGAGTCAGTTTATTTGATTTAAAATGCCAGATTTTCTGGATGTGGAGGAGTAAAAGACACATTTGCACCAACACAGACAATTACTAGGAGAATGAATAACCAGGTTTTTCTGTGTTCCATGTTAGTCACAGACGCATAAGTATCCTAGTTTTAAGCAAGGAAAAAAAAAAACACATGCACACGTATAAATTTGATCTTTTGATGAAACATAGTGAAACCTGGTTATTCAGCTCACTGTATTCATGA
>JAJHUR010090085.1:2679-18600 GCA_027495735.1 Lutjanus campechanus | reverse complement strand
ACGTAGCACCTGGCGAATGCGTAGTCGCAATTCTCAGTGAGTCTTACTCCATTTCAGTCCGTCATTTTCCTTTTTCAAGCGTCTTTCCCGTTCTCTTAGTATTTACAGCCGGAGGGAAAATATTCCACATGGGGTTTTTTTTTCCCTTTTTTTTTTTTTTGAGACTTCTGGAGGCAGTAGGAGAAGAGGACAGAATCAGGCATCCCTCATTATTCAGAGTTTTTTGGCACAGGTTGAGCCTTCTTTTGTCTCTCGTCTCTCGCTCCAATTCCCCAAAATTCAAAACAGTTACTCCACAACAGGATTCCTGGCTCATATTCAAAATGCATTAGTCGATGCGTGTACTGTATGTGCACGTAAACAAATATGAGAGAGACATGGACACGTTTTTCAAGCTCACGATTCAAGTCTTAGTTAGACGACAATGTTAAGTTTAAGAGAATGTAGTTGGTATTTTTTCTATCTAAACATGGCTTTCTGATTCACTGGCTTATTATTTATACAGATGTGTCCACCTATGTGTGTGTGTGTGTGTGTGTGTGTGTGTTTGTATGAGAGATACAGCAAAAGTTTCCATGATAAACACGCAGCACACCACATTTACCAGTAATGATTCAACAGTCTACTTTTCATGAAATCAGAGTAAAGCACACGTTTTACTATTTACAGCTCTGTACAGTGTGTGTGTGTGCGTGTGTGTGCATGTGTGTGCGCTTGTTTGTGTGTGAGTGTGCAGTCTGAATGTAAAAGCGTCAGGATGGTGAGAGTGGCGTAGCTGTCTCCACTGGAGGGCGGTGTACGGATCCCAGCGGAGGAGGAGAAGGAGAAACTGCAGACGGAGCAAAGGCGCTTTAACTGCTGTGCATTGTGGGTATGAGAGCTGATCCATCACGGCAGTGGTGGAACCAGCGAGTGATCTCATGAGATGGACTTGAAACTTTTTGGATAATTGTGGACGTGGATTTTGACCTTCAAAGTGCAGTCCTTTGCTGAGGTGCTTGGTTGATGAGTCCTGGCTGTGGTGTTTCTGGTGAACCGGTCGGTGTTGGTGAGAATAAGCGGACCTTGACAAACTGGGGTCCTGTTGGTGCTTTAGTATGCTCTGCTCTGGTTGAGCTCTGCTGAGTTGGATCTGATCATTGGCTGTGAGAACTGGATTCAGGCAGTTTACTGGGGCGGATGATCTGGTCTCTAGTGGACTGAGGACTGTGGTCGGGCAGTGGGGTGAGGCCGGCTAGCCGGGTCCAGTTGGTCGTTGGGAACAGAGCGTCGGTTCTGGTCCGGTCGGTTGGTGGCCAGGTACTTCGCTCTCATACTGGAGGTGTACTGAAGAGGCGGAGGACAGGAAGGACGGGGTGTGGAGAAAGAGTGAAGAGTGGTGGGTGACAGAGGGAAATATGTTGGGAGAGAAATTGAAGAGGGAAACAATTAGAAGCAGGAGGGAAGATAGAAAGACAACAGGGCAAGAAGAGGAAAATGTGGATTATGATCAAACCTTACTTACACCGAAAAAATAAAGTCTCACAGTTAAAGGGGTAGTTCACCCCAAAATCAAAAATACATATATCTCCTCTTACCTTAAGTGTTATTGAACCATCTCGATAGTTTTGGTGTGAGTCACCGAGTTTTGGAAATATCGAATGTAGAGATGTTTTTTCTCCAATACAGTGGAACTATGTGGCACTGGGCTTGTGGTGCTCAACCACACTCAACTTAACAGAAATGTCTCTTTCCAGAAATCATGACCCAGTTACTCAAGACAGTCCACAGACCTTGTTGTGACAAGTTTCATGTAGGAACTATTTTCTTTCTTCCAAACTACACCCGGTTAATGTTTCGGTTACGATTCTGATTGGACTGATTAGACTCACAATTTAACAAGACAAATGCTTTAGGAGATGAGAAGACATGCATTTCTATGAGGTGCAGACACTGCAAGATCGAAATTAGGGGTCTAAATCACAAAGATTCACGACAATACGATATTATATCAATTCTTTGGACAACAATATGATATTCGCCAATATCACAGAATCTGCCATGATACGATTCTAATTCAGTTCAGAGCGATCACCATCAATATCCTAAGGCAACTAAATTGTGATTGGACAATTTTATGTCTGAACTCTAAGTATCATTGCACCCCTAGTCAATATACTGTAGCTATTTGTGGTCCATGGGTTAATTTGAAACTAACACAAGTGACATTTGTGTCGGAATCGGTAAGTAGAATCCAAATTAAAATGAATGATTGCTTTGAAATTGTAATTTTGGAATTGGTTCTCAACGTCCAAACCTGCTTTCACAAGCACAAGCCTCTCATCCATGTACACTTCCTTCTGCACGGTGATACGGCAGAAAATAGCTCCTACATGAAGCTGCTCACAACAAGGTCTGTGGATTTTCTTGAGTAACCGGGTCAAGATTTCTATTGATGTATTTGTTTGGCGCTTTGAGCAGCAAAAGCCATCTAGTTCCATTATATTCAAGAGGAAACAAAACTCAACAACACACATCAAAACTATCTAGATGGATAAACAGCATTACGGGTACGAGGAAACATATTCACTTTTTATTTTGGGGTGAACTGTCCCTTTTAAATAATGTACATTAGATCAGGAAATGTGAATGAGATAGATAGATAGATAGATAGATAGATAGATAGATAGATAGATAGATAGATAGATAGATAGATAGATAGATAGATAGATAGATAGATAGATAGATAGATATGGGTGATGACGTGAGACAAACAAACACACACAGGTACAGCAGAAATACTTTGACCAGTCATTTGGACAGCCGGGGGTTCAATTACAACAGTAACTCATTATATAACAGCTGATTAGGCATCTGGATGATGTTATTATTGTAAATTAGCATCATTTTGTCAGTGGTTTGTAGTTAGTGCTCTAGTTCTGATGTAGTAGGTTAGCCTGGTATGAGTTAGTGGTCTTTTGTGAGCAGCTGGCTAGTTACTGTCGGAGCTTCTCTGGTTTCCACGTCATTGCAGACACTGGTGACAGGTGAGCGCTCTTGCACTGGCACAGGACGGCGGCAACAGTCGGCAGCCCTGCCTAAGAATGATGCGGCGTGGCCGTTTTTGGTGGCTGCTACAGTTGGACAGTGGAGGTGGGAAACATGTGCTCCTGTGACTGTTTAATGGTGAAGGGTGAGGGGGCACAGAAACAGAGGACACATACACCTCGACAAGAAAATGCACACATAGACACACTGTGGGAACGGAGGGGGGGAGCAGGAACTTTAGAGGTTTGGGCTTGAATTTACTCAGGGGCAGAACTGTCAAAGAATTTCAGCTTCGTTGCAGGGTACGGAGCAGGAATGTATCCTAGAGGAAGTAATAATGCTAGATTTCTTTATTTAATTTTGTCAGTCCACAGTAATGTAAACAGTTGATACTGCATGGTACAACATCCACAGCTACAGGCCCAGCAGCACCTTGTCAAAGCCAGAATAGGCAACCTGTTTGTGGCAAAAAGTAAAAACAAGAGGTGCAGTTCAGTCATCTGCGAGACTGGCAGATGTTTTATGTCTTTTGGTGTGGAAGAAAAACATGATGCACTAGAGATCTCTTTCAGTTTCTCTCAATGATGTCTGAGCTGTTCATCTGTTGTTTACGTGATCTACAAGTTCTCCTCACATAGCACTGGCAGCCACAGTGAAACCAACCAGACTTTTTACATCAGAAATAGAGGACAACTTTGTGTCTAACATGACCCAACAGTTACACTTATCAAAAGAGACAAGACTCTCTTTTGATGCAAGTGCAAATCCTACTAACAACAGGCGTCTTTTCAAACTTCCGGATATCCCAGGCTGCCAAAATGACCTTCATGAAGACGATCCATGATCACGGTCTAGTTTGAGCACAGAGTACACTTGCAGTGGTGTAAGGGATGGGGCACTACCTTCCAATATCCACACTAGCACGCTATAAAAGCATCAAACATAAGATACAGGCACATTTATCAACACCATGCTTCCTTCGTTACTGTCTAAAATGGTAAAATGCCACCTCTGTGGCCTCTGCGGTTTTGAAAATTTTCCCGGCTGCACCGTGGGTATTGGAAGATAGTGGAGGGAGAGTGTGTTCTAGAAAGTGTGCACTTACAGAGGGTGGAGGGGACTCCCTGCCAATCAGGGGGGTGTTCTCACACCGAGGGTTCTGAAAGTTTGCGTTCTGGCTCCTGCATTATAGAATAAGAGGTTACTGCATGTGGTCACCCTGCCACTGGGGCTCAGTTGCTGCGCTGTGGTCTGCTCATGATTATGAGTACATGACTCTCTAACAAATGGCCTCAGGAATAATTACAGATCAGGGACTTAAGCTTGGTTTGAACCACATAGCCAGAGGTTAAACACCTCGGCCACAGTCCAACATAGTTAACATTCTTTCTTTAACAAAGTACAAGAGACAAATATTTAGTCCCACAATGGGACACTGGCTCTTTTATCAGAGACTTAGAAACATATATTTTTTAATTATATATTCAGAATTTGTGAAAGAAACATAAAATATTCCATCATTAATCTTCAAGTGTCCCTTCCGAACATAACTGACAGTAATAGGAAGCCAAATAAGAGCTATTTCCTTAGTCTTTGTTCTTCTATCATGTTGCTCGACAAACCTTAGGTAGATATAATAAATGTCTGAAAAAACTGAAGGGACATGGTTCAGCTTACAAGATTAATGGGAAGAGATAAATATGGGAGAACACCACAGTTCCCACAGGGAAAATAAATCAAAAGTACCTGAAACAGTCCAAAGTTTTGAAACTAGACAAATGTATTTTCTTTACCCCGGTAGCTCAATAAAAACAACACACATTAATCATTGTTAAGTATCAAAATAAAATCTAAGATCTTTATACATAAATGTATAAAATGTAAAAAAAAGTGTTTTTCTATGTTTTAGTCCATTAACTATAAATGTTTAGTTCACATTACTGCCAAACCATTTTCCAAAGTATAGGTCTACTGTAAATTACTGCACTCATTTCCTGGGATTATACGAATTTGTTCCTTTGGCAGCTGGTGGCAGCTGACTCTTGTTCTTGAATGTCAGATTCCACAAGCACGACAAGGAAAAAATATATGCCCACAACTGTATAATCATGCAATGATAGCTTAACTTTGACTAAAAACAAATATGAGCAAACATTCCCTGCAAGGGCATATTTATCTCAAGCAAGTATCAAGTTTCATACCGTTCTGGTACGGGACAAAACTGATCTTTTTACATGAGGATTCTGTGTGCATTACCTACATAATATAACATTTTAAATGTTATCTGGCTATGTGGAAAAAGGATAAAACTCTAATGTGTGCTTTGGAATATAGTCATCAGTACTGTTAACATAAAGGATTTGTTAATGGACCAGAACATGAAAAACACAGTCCTTTACTGGTCCAAAAAGTCAAAATGCCACATGACTTTCAGGATAAAGGTTCTGCGTATTTTCTTATTTCTTGCTGCGGAGTTACAGTTCTTCCCTTAGCAGCAAACATCACACTGTACTTAAGCTAAAATAGTAGCAAGCAGTGGCAGACTAGAGATATATATGCTGCATATTTATCTTCTGTTTTGTTTTTGTTTTTTCATTCAGAGCAAGCAGTCCTGTGGCAAACTGTAGCAAGCAGGTGAAATTATTACTTTTTTGTGGACTTTTGTGGACTGAAACAGGCAGGCTGGCTGATACAGCAGGCAGCCATCAAAGGGAAAGCTAGTGAAGGGTTCTACCTCACTAAGTGACAAATATTGCTGACAGTGTGTCACAAAGGACATGCGAGCCATACATAGCAAAAAACACTAGCTATGCTAACTCATCGTATCGCAGGCAGTGAGCGTTGCTATGCTGCTAGTCTGGGACACGGGGGGCAAGCATCAGCTACCTATGGCAGGCAGTGTATTGATCCTGCTAGCCTCTAGCTAGCAGTGGGTGCTAACTCACATGTATTCAGTGACGGGGGCATTGCTGACAGTGTGGGCGGTAGCGGGCAGGCTAGCTTCGCTACCATAGCTGGAGCCACAGCTGTAGAGACTGGGCATGTGAACGCGGTACAGGTTATCGTGCACCCCGCCCCGTGAGGCGCCCGACTCGTCCTCTCCGTCTTCCTCATCCGTCCTTCAATTGGTCAGGGTAAGGGCAGGGCACGAGAGGGCATGATGGATAGGAGGGGGGAAAAGGTAGAGGGGGAGGGAGATCCGAGAGAGACAACAGAGTGTAAACAAGTGGTTGAAGAGGAGGTTAGGAGAGGGGAAGGTGTACTTGTACTATGTGGAGTCCCCTGATACAAAAGACTAGTTAAGGCCATGCCTTCAGCCCCAAAGCAGCTGAACAAGAAGAAAAGGAACATGGGCAGCATTCATCTACAAAACAGGTCCACTACAAATACAATACAAGTCCCTAATATTACTACACAGCCCAGAGTGGACCCATGAAGCTGTTTTTTGTTGCTTTGTGTGGTTACATCATATTAAAGGGACAGTCTGGATTATTTGAACTCTGGTTGTATGAGGTATTTATCGATGGTCTGTGTATTACCTACAGTAGATGCTGCTCAGCAAGCCTCCAGTTAAGAGAAGCAGAGAGGAGTACCAGCATAGAAGCTAAGCAACGAAGTGCTGTAGACGGGGTCAGCAGCAAATGGTAAATGTAGGCTATATTTAGAATATTTCACCACTTTACTTTGCCATCAGAAAGCCTTTTCTGACAGGAAACCACGGTTATATTAGCTAATTCCATAAAGAAATCAGTCATTTTACCCTGCAGAACCCTGGAGCTGTTGTTCCACCGCTGCTCCAATCGGTTAGTTGTTAGTGTTATTGTGTGACTCAAGTTTTTTAAACGGATGGCCTGGATTCACGGAAGTCACACAATAACAAACAAACTAACTGATCGAGGCAGTGGTGGAACAGCGACTCCTGTGTTCTGTGAGGTAAAATTACTGATTTGAGTATGAGTTTGGTTTGTTTGGAGACAGGCTTTTATAACGGTGGTTTCCCGTCTGAAAAGGTTGTCTGACAGCAAGGAAAATATATAGCGTACACTAATACACTGACTATCAGTAATTACCTTATACAACCAAACTTCAAATAATCCAAACCTTAAACAACTCTTCGATATTCTCAAAGGTGTCTTGGTGTGTAGAAACATGCATTCATTTTCTTCATGCAGCCATCCTCCAAAGAGGATTCACTCCTGATAATTACTGTCAATTTCAAATTGGTCCAAACAATCAAATTTCAGAAATCAATATTTTCTTAGAAGTACTTCATGCATCACTGAGTGCTCCATGAAACTTAAAGCAAAAACATCAGGAAAAAAGGAGATAATATGGCTGGTTTGGGCAAACCATTTTCAGACATAAAATGGTCAAAAATGTAAACGGCCAGCAACGTAACAGAATGAGGCATCAAATAAGATATGTGCTGATTTGGAAGTTGGATCTCTGGCTACAGTAATGTACGGGTCAGCCACAAAGTACATGTACATGTGCATATGAAGACCCTATTTTCATGACTATTTTTACTTCTCTGTTGTTGTTTTTTTGAAGTCTATACCAGCTGCTCACGTACTAACAAAGTCCCATCAAGCTGGTAATGTTTCAAAGAGGGAGGGGGCTGTATGAAGAGCTTTTAGCAGGGCCCTGTGTTACTGTAACAGAGACAAAAGGCACAAAAGAAGTTACTGCATTGTCTGGCCACCAGATGGAGGCGTTTCATTCAGGCAACCAAAAAAGAGCTCAGCTGTGCAGCCCATCAAACAGACTCGGCAGTTGCAGCACAGTCAGCCTTA
The DNA here is from genome assembly GCA_027495735.1 of Lutjanus campechanus. Lineage (NCBI taxonomy): Eukaryota > Metazoa > Chordata > Actinopteri > Lutjaniformes > Lutjanidae > Lutjanus > Lutjanus campechanus. The sequence goes on along the minus strand of JAJHUR010090085.1, from coordinate 10,780 downwards.
ATAAGCGACCAACCCCATGAGCAGTTGTTCTTGGGACATTATGGATTATTGTTTAATACCTGCTGGGCCTGATACTTTAGCATTGGTGGTAATTCACACCCAACAAACAAGCATAAAACACCACTATCATGGCACAGCTGTGGTTCATAATTCAAATTGTTCGCCAGGGTGAAACCTATCATAATCTAGAGCTCTTTGCACTTATTTTACCTAAGTATTATTGGGTTTTTTGAATGGCTATTTAACGGGCCGTTTATCGGACCATAGGGTCGTTTAATTCCCTCAATATTCACCATCATTCGCTGAAGCCCAAAGCATTTCCAAATCAGGACAGGGAGAGAGGAGCAAGGGACGGAACAGAAGGAGGAAGTGGGGCACAGAAAAAAAACAAAAAAAAAACAAAAAACGTGGTGATACACAATCTAACACAACAGTGGTGCTCCAAGTCCACAGCGAGGAAAAAAGAAAATGAGAGATAACGTACAAACATAGAAACAAACAATCAGCCAGACTGGCAGTGCTAACAGCAAACAATAAAATAAACAAAACTTGCAGAGAAAAACTGGATGGATGCAGAGACAGGCAGGAAGACGCAGGATACAACAGCTCAGGAGGCAAATACACTTAAAGAATGACATGCATGGGCACAGAGTAGATTCTTTAAGGGTCCTTCCACTGTTTTGAGGTCGTAAGATGAATTCAGTTAGACAGTTAAGGAGTTAGACCTGGTAACATGTTAGCTGTTAGTGTACAGATTAACCACAGAGATAGATGTGGGAATGTAAAAGCTTGTGCGAGTCCTGTGTTTGTGACAGAGACCTTGGCCCTGTTCAGACCTGGTATGAACATGAATCCTGGGTGATCTGATCTGATCAGCTCCAAGTTCAGGTATGAACAGATTCAGGACGCATTTGAGATCCAATCGCTCAGACCACATTAGGGCATGTGACCATATTCTTTAAGCAGTGTGTGAGCAATGTATCCTCAACCGCATACTTAACTGATCTCTGGTCCATCATTTGGTTCAGTGTAATGCAAATTATGAGCTTGGGCTCTCTTACATTCAGCGGATGTTTGTGAACACACTAGTAACTAGGGCTGAGTATTGATTACAAATGTTTGGATGCTGGTACCAGTACCTTGGCTTCGATACTGGTTCCTGAACATTAACAAGCATGCTCCGTGCTTAATATCTCAATGAGATTTACTCCTTAGATATCAAAATTTGGTATAGAATGACAAGCCACTTTTTGTTACTTGAAGGAACTCTGCCGGTGCAGATTTGATTTCAGATTTTGATACCCAGCCCTATTTGTAACCACAATATCCCCAGACTCCCTTAAAAATTGTGCTATTTTGAGATCTGTTGAGTGAGGACAAACCTTATAAACGCTGTCTACAGCAAATTCTTAATAATTTGTTCCTTCTTATTAATGCAGCATTAAATGCAACACACAAGTTCCTTGTAAAAACATTATGTTACTGTGAAGAGCAGACGGGAGACGCACTCCGTGGTGCGCTGGGGCACACTTTCACTTTTTATCTGACTCTGTCACTGATGCCTTTCTTTGTCAACTGTGATATGAAAACATCAGATTTGCACACGGTCAGAAGTTAAAGTGTGCGTTCTGCACATAGTTCAGGTAGAAAATCCCAGTCTGTGTGTCTCTGCTGGGCTACTGACGGTGGACCTAATACTTGAATTTTTGTACTGAGTGGCCAAATGGACAGTAATGGACATTCAACTGACAAAATTGCCCAAGTGTTTATTTGCATATAGAGTGGGGAAGTGAGATCTGATCACAAGTGGTCACTCCAGATGCATCCGGAGATGCATTCTAATGCCTGGTGTGAAATGACATACTCAGAGCTGTCCACTTGTGATCAGATCACCCAGAACACATTTATACCAGGTCTGAACACGCTCTGCATGTGTGTGTATGGATGTTTGTGTGTGTGTGTGTGTGTTACCTCTTGCCAGGCCAAGTATGTGGCACACTGCACACAATGGATGAGAACATCAGGGCAGTGACAAAGGAGAAGAGAACCAGGTAGATAAGACCCTCAACCCCGTCATAACACAGCCCAGTCAATGCCTGAACGTAGTCCTACACGGAGAGGAAGAGCAGAGGAGTCAGTTGTTATGAAATTATTGGATCTGAGGAGTTTTCTCTCCTCTAGCACAACATACAAAGTGACTCACCATGTGTAGGCTGCGACAGTCAACCAGAGCAGTCAGCTGGTGGAGACCAACCTCAGTGGAATTCAGCACAGACTGGATTTGCTCGAGACTCCCCTGCACACACAGGAGCAACGGTTACACATGAATGTTCAAATATAGATATCCACCTTCATGTCCGTCCACACACACACACACACACACACACACCGGATAAACACGTGTGTGCCGGCACTTTCATAACTGCCACTTTCATCACGCTCCCGCTGATGCAAATCCACTCATCCGTGAAAATAAAGACCTACAGATCATTGCACACACAAGCAAGCACACAGACCTTGGTGTTGGCATAATCACGTGTTGCTGATCTCAGTAGCTCTGCCACATCATCCTGCATCTCCACCAATGCTTTGTGACTCCCTGACAGCCTCTACCAAACATACAGAGAAACACGAGACACAAACAAAAAATACACGCACACAATTACATCATTTGGTTATCTGCAGTAATTGCTTTACAGGTTTAAACAGGTAAATGAATTAATGTACTCTGTTCTTTTTATGTATTCCAGGCCTGGAACTAAATCATTTTTAGGGCCACTTTGGCCTTTGATAAATACAAATCAATGGTGCAAAAACAATAAGTGATAATCATATTGTATGAAGACAAAACAGTATTAGCTGATAATTAGGCTTGACCGGCCACTGTCAGTAATCAATACAAACGCACATTATTAGACAGTAAACCATTAATCAGACAAATAAATAATCACAGTCAACCTCAGACAACCTTATCATATTTTAGCAGTTACCTTGTGTTTCTGTAAACATTTAAAAATACACATACAGAATTATGAATTATATGGAAGACCATTTCCTACAATGGGATTTAAAAAAAGATCCTCTAAGTCACTGTAATGAGAAACTTTTTCAGAATAATGACTTCAATACTTATTATTTTACTATCTCATTATAATGACTTACAGGCTCTCACATGGGCAGAAATGAGTTTCCATAAAAGTAAACTAAAGCTCCCTGCAGTCAACTCCCTCAAGAAATAAGACATATTAAAAATTCCTTATTTGTCAGCAAAAACACAGAACTCTCGAAACAAAAAACAAAAGGTGTCACACGTCGACACGTCTTCTTGTCAATTTGGCATCAATATAATCCAGAGTGAGAGAGTGTGCACTGGAAAAATACTGCCCGTCACCTGATTTTGTTCATGTCTGTGACATATTCTACAGATACAGACACTAAAGCTGTAGTAAGAGGTGTCATGTTGCTGGTATGATGTTAATATGACTATCAACACATCATTTTCACCGTCTCACAACCACATGTGTCACACGGGAAAAAATAGCCAAGACTTCGAATCTCTATATGAGGCGCCGCTGCAGCCAAGCCTGTGACAAGCTGCTCACACGGGCTCTGTGGCTGCTTTAGCCTGTTAATGTGTGCGCCGCAATGAAAAGCATTAGGTTGTGTAATGAACACGGGCTGCTCTGTGTCCCAAGCGTGACGGTTTTAAATCCACTAGTTTCTTTTAAGGGCACAACAGCCAGTTCAAAACAGGGATGCTGCACTGGCCGTGTGGGTAGAAGGGGCATTATGGCCACACTCCGGGGCATCTACAGCACTGGCTGTCTAGGCGTGGTATGATTTCTGCCCTGGTATTCTATAAAAAGCAAAAATCAAAAGAATAAGTCCAACAAGAGGGTGATGTTACCTGCTGAAAAGGGTTAATTTGGCCAGAGCTGCACCTCAGGTAATACTGCAGGATATCTGGAAATGTAACAATAAATACGTGTCAACAATATAATAATTATAGATACATTTAAAACATATATAGTTTGATGACAGGAAAGAAAAACCCTGTCACTGTATGTAACAAGACTTTCAAAGCCCAGTGACTCTCTATGGAAGCGTGTTGGCAGTATTACTCGAGCAAAATTGTGCATGTGTGTGTGTGTGTGTGTGTGTGCTTGTGTTCTGTTTGTGTGTGTTACAGAGGCAACATCTGTGCTCTACAGAGCGGAAACAACTGACAGACAACAGAACTCATTAGATGAGTGAAGAGAGGGAAGTGAGGGAGGGGAAAGGAAGAAAAGGGAGCAATTGAGAGGTAAAGAGGGATATAAAAGGATGAAGAGAGAGAACAAATAAGATAATGATCCTAAGTGAAAAAGAAAAAAATGTGCTCTGAATATTTTTTTGTTTTTTTTTTACATCTGGGACGGGCGGGCATGAGGAAAAGCGAGTGGGGTGTGAGTGTGTGTGTGTGCAGGATTGCTGATGCATTGCAGTCAGCAGAGAGAGAGTAAGAGCTTTTAGATACCAGAGTGTCAGTCAAACACAATCCCCTTGGATACACACTCATACAAACCCATACACACACACACTTGCGTCTTAAAATAGAATCAACATGTCAGGGTGAGATTCAACTGTCAGTGTGGAAAATTCAAAGATGTTTCCGCTTATTTGTCAACCTACAGTATCTGCCTGGGAGCAGTTCACTGACCAATCATCTCATATTCCTTCCCTCTTAAATTTTCAGAATTATAATTAATACTTTTAATCACACATCATAAAATTGGTCTTTCTACAGTGGTGGAGAGTCGAACTTATCCCCAGTTGTTTTAAAACTAAGCAGTTGTGAACTGCGAATGGTTTTCTTATGAGGTATGGATTGTTTCACCTCTTCAGGCCTCTAAAAAGGTTCAAATAAAACAATCTCAGAAAGACAAATGAGTCTTTTGTTGAATGTCTCACAAAAAATTGACTCATTTAACCTGAAACAAGTGTTGCATGAAGACAGTGCTTTGTTTTTATGTTTTACACACCTAAAAGGTTTGGAAACAATGTTTTCTAGCACAAAAACCTTAAAAATGGCTTCCAAGGTTCAGTGAGTTCTTTTTTTTTTTTCATGTCTGCATACCTTGGTTGATGACTGCATTTTCCTTGGTTACCCTGGTGACATAGGTATCCGGGGAAACGCAGAAGTCGCTGGCTGACTGTAAGAGGGTAAGCACACATGACAAATCAGGCTACAATAACATCCACGCTGAAGACGCTCACTAGAGCAGTGGGAAAAAGATTACATCACTGCGGAGCCAGAGAGCTCGCTCGGCGATGTTGCCATGGTTACACTTACAGCAGCGACAGCCAGTTCCAGTCCGAGAGACCCCCAGCTGATTATCAGAGTCAAAACCCCCAGCAGACACACTCTGAAGGACACAAAAACACATATCGTTAAAGTCAAAATTCAGCATCGCAACATGACATGCATTTCACAGTTTTAACAGACGCAGATTCAGAGTTGAGAAAGGATTTGATTTGTCCAATAGGAGCAAATTTTGAGGTGTGACGTATAGTAACAAACCCAATCAGAGTGCCTCTTGAGTTGCGTATCAGGCCGAAGAGCACCAGAAGGCAAATGAGGACATCAAACAGCAGCAGGCCAAGATACCCCAACCACCTGTGAATATATACAAATTTATTTAAGTGTTTCATACAAACAGATACACAGAAACAGATCAGCCACGAAGCAGAGGGTCGTAGTCTTGGATTGAGCTAATTAATCCTTAAACATCAACCATGTTGGACATTTCACAAATACCAGAGTCACAGTCAGATCACTACCTGTTTTTTATTAAAGGTTCACTGAGCTGTCCACATTTTCAGGATTGTATCGTTGCCATGTTTGGTTAAAACTACAGTTGGTACCTTTTTTTTTATCCTATTTGCTGTAACTGTCACTATATTTTCACTATATGTGAAAATAAGGTAACTCTGGTACCTAATAGTGCTCCTAATGGCATTTGCAAGAATTCACAGTGATGGAACAAAAACAACCAATCAGTGCCAGCTTCCAACTCAAAACATTGCCCAATGAGACGTTTTGATGTTTTGAGATTAGTTATTTTTATATAGGTTACCAGCTGTAGCTTGTTAACAACTGTATTGCCATTTTAATGATATTGAAGGGAAAGTTCCGCACTTTTCATGTGGATATCAACTCAGTGTTGATGGAGAATGTAGTCAGTTGAAGCAATAAATTCCTCTGTGCTGATGTAGTGACCGGGAAAGCTAAGTTCTCCTTGTGGAGCAAAGCTGGGTTTCCATAATCAATACCTTTAAGGTATCGATTGGAATAACCCAGTACCAAGCAGTATCAAAACTTGTCCAGTCAAACAATACCTGCATTCACTCCTTGTGGTACCCAGATCTAGAAAAATATGACTATTTATACAGTATGGTTGTGCTCACCTCTGATCATCACAAGTATTCTTCATAAAGGAGAACAGGTCTCAAATGATGTATTCTGTTCTATCTGTATCACTTTAAGGGTACTGGTATTGGTACTGGTATTGTTTTTGTTTTAATTGATACCCAGCCCTACTGTAGAGCCATTTCATGCGCTGCCTACATGTTCCAGGATGGACTGAACTTGAGCTTCTGATAACCATGCCCCACCCATCACCACCCTAGTCTGTAGCTACTACTTTGTTGGCCAAAACAGCGTTAGGTGACAAAAATACTCACTAGCACGCCCCTTGGCCTCAGAGGCAGAGCCTAAGAGACTAGAAGCTGAAACAGCCTGTAGTCTTACCCTCCCAATGACATCACTGTGTTCTTCCTACTTCACTTGAAGTAGGAAGAACAACAGATTTTTGCAGAAAAAGAATTCAGCTTTCTCTATCAATATAGCACACACTGAGGAATTCCTCGCTTTATCATCAACACTGACTGCAGATCCTCGTGGAAAGTGCAGAATTGTCCCTTTAACTGGTATCCTCCAGCCATTCTGAAAGGAATAATTAGTGATAGTGGTAGAATACAGTATGTACTGTAATGTAAAAATGTCATGCCACTCTGTTTATTCCAGTTTCAGTTTGATCCAGCATCACAAAACTCATACCATTACTTGTTGGTTCTGACCTGTAAAAATCAAAGGCCTCCGTCTTGCGGGCCAAGTCCTCCAGAGAAATCTCAGTATTGGACCAGAAGGGAACATCCACCATCAGCCTCACCAGCTCGTCCAGCTGTCCCTGCAGCTTTTGGACGATGGAAACATAATCTGTCTGCTCCTGGAAGGCTGTCTCCAGCTGGACCAAGTTCTCCTCCACTGTCTGGTTTAAGGCTAGGGCGCTGTCTGACACCTGGACATGTCACAGGAAAGAGAAATTAATCTAGAATCCGCCAGCAGACACTTTTTTGTTGTTTATATTTACAGCAGGTAACTCACCAGTTTCTCCACCCCAGATATGGTGCGGTTTGCATGGCGAAGGGAGTACGCCAAACGATTGGCTCCATCGCTCGACTCCCCATTTCCATAGAATCCTACAGCGATGCCAGCGCTGGGAGGCAGAAAAGAGGAAGTGCCAAGTGTCAACACAATGACTAATTCAACTATCAGATGGTATCAAATTAATCAATATGGATGAATGCATTCAATAGTAGGTTTCTCTTTTTTCCTCACAGTCATACATGCAAACACACAACAAACCTGTAGCAAAGACAGTTAAAGGGACAGTTCACCTACAAATCAAAAACACATAATTTTACAACACATAGCTTAATACATAGCTACCTGGACTGCTTTGGTGTGAGTTGCCAAGTTTTGGAGATATCAGCCATAGAACAAATAGGCTTTAGGAATATTTCTTGACCTCTATAAAGATATTGACCCTGTTAATCGTGACATCTTACTCCAAAAATTGTTGGACTATGGTTTTACTGGAATCACTCATAAACGGTTTTACAATTATATTCATAATTGTCATCTGTTTGTAAATATAAATGGATGGACATCCATTTATCTATTCTAGGGCAACTCCTATTCCTTATTTATATAAATGACTTGGCGGCTGCATCATGCTCCTTTCCTTTCCTCGTACTTTTTGCCAGCAATACCAATTTA
>JAJHUR010090083.1:0-11173 GCA_027495735.1 Lutjanus campechanus | reverse complement strand
ATATACTGCTCTTTCTGTCCCTGGTAGGATGGAAGACATTAAAAACAGACTGTCCACATTAAAAACAGAAAATAGCCTAATCTGGCTCAAACAGAGTTACTATGATCAAGGTGAAAAAGCAGGCTGATTGTTGGCCTCGTGTAGCAAGAAACTGCATGCAGACAGGGCAATTAAGGCAACTAAAACTCAAAGTGGGACAATATCAACTGATCCTTAAGAGATAAACGAGACCTCTACCTCCTGTTGCAAAAACATTGTATACATCTAAATCCCCAGAAAATTTGGTAAAACAGAATGAATTCCTGAGTGGGCTTAGTATTCCCTATATAGCGGACAGTTCTAAAACACATTGATGAGAAGTTAAATGCTTCAGAAATTGCTGATACCATTATTAACATGAGATGAGGTAAAGCTGCAGCCCCTGGTGGTATTTACAAGATATTCAGAGATAAATTACTTAAACCTCTTTTAGCTAGCTATATTGAAGCCTAGTAAGCCACCCATCTATTGTACATCATATAGATCTATTTCATTGCTTAATACCGCTACTATGATTATTGCTAGTCTTTGCTAGAAGGCAGATTTTTAAGTCATCATAATTAATTCTGTTGGAGTTTGTTAAAATACAACAGGTGGGAAACACCAAAAATGACCATGAAACTCAGAATGGCCAACTTCCTGTTGGGTTTAGGCTATGGGACCCAACAAACTTTTTTGTGCGCTCAGGCATGATCTATGCATATACTGATTTCATGCATCTTGGTGAAATGTGCCAGGAATGGTGGTGTTTCCCATTGGCACAAACCATATCACACATAGATTTTCACCAAGACTGACACGTGCCAAATTTGGTGAATTTCTGAGTATGTTGAAGGCTCAAAATATGCAAATCATTTTTGGGGAAATCTGAGTGATTACAATAGGGTCCTTGCATCAGAGGACTTGACTTGACTTGACTAGAGGTGCTCGGGCCCTAAGAAGTGCTTCAGTCACCAATTATTATTATTATTATTATTATTATTATTATTATTATTCCTTCAGAAACAATAAGGTTCTTGCACCCTAAATAAAGATATAGGCAGTGTTCTACGGGACCTCACACCCTCTCACCCGTTTGGCAAAGTGGTCGGGGTCACAATATGTCCTGACACTGACTAGTAGATTAGGTGGTGAATTTTCATGCCCTTTGGAGACTGCAGGAAGGAATGAGTTGTGGTGGCACTATGACTCCTCATTGTCATGTAGATGTGTTCAGGCCAAGATTTTTATCAAACATGAAGTTTGGTACAGATTGCAACAATAATCCAAAGTTATAGCAATTTCTTGTCTCATGGTGAGACATCAAAACTCAACGCCACGCCACAGACACATTGTTCAATGCTTAACAAATCACAATGTTCTCAATATAGCATGATCCAGGTCTGAAGGCCTCTCTGACTAGATTTGAGTAGGGTATGGTCAACCTGCTTGGAGGCGCACAACAAAGTCTAAAACATGACTATCAAAAAAATGTTGTCATGTAGATGTTTTCAGGGTAGGACTATTGTCAAACGGGAAGTTTGGTGTAGATCGAACCATTTTTTTTCCTTCTTTATTTTAACTCATTGGTCACTGAGGTTTCCCTCATTTACAGAGATGATGAGTTTACAAACAACATCAAATCATGAATACAATTACATTGAAAAACAATCGCAGAGCGATTTACAAAAGTTAGACACCATACATTTAAAATTAACAAGGGAGGGGATATTCTCCAGCCCCAGAGCATGTTGGAGAATATTCCAAGAGTTTGGAGCATTAAAAGAAAAGGCTGATTTACCAAGCTCAGAATGTACAAAAGGGACCTTAAGAAGCGTAAGACCGCTGAATCTAGTTGAGTAAGATCCAGAGGGCCATTCTAATAAGGATGAAATGTATGGGGGCTGTTTACCAGTAAGGGCCTTAAAAATAAACATATACCAATAATTCATGCGTCTGTCAGAAAGAGATGACCAACCAACTTTTTCATATAGTATACAATGATGGGTGCCATATCTATCCCCGGTAAATCTGAGAGTGGAATGATAAATGGAATCCAGGGGTTTAAGGGTTGTAGTTGCTGCATGTCTGTAAATAACATCACCGTAGTCTAGAAATGATAAAATGGCCGACTCAACAATTCTCTTTCTGCTGTTTAATGGGAAGTAAGATCTGTTTCGGTACAAGAAGCCAACCTTCTGACGCAGAGTGGAGGCAACAACATTAATGTGAAACTTAAAAGTTAATTTATCATTGAGCCAAAGGCCAAGATACTTATATTCAGTGACTCGTTCTACTCGTGAGCCATCTTTGGTTGATAAAAGCATATTGATGCAATCCAGGTTTCGAGATTGAGAGAATAGCATGAATTTGGTCTTTTTTACATTTAAAACTAATTTCAAGTTAATAAGAGCCTCCTGAAGAACATTAAAAGAGATCTGCAATTTCTCGGTGGCCAGTTGTACAGAATCAGCAATGCAATATAGAATTGTGTCATCTGCATACAAATGGGCATGACAGTCATTCAAAGAAGAAAGGATGTCATTGATGTAAATGGTAAAAAGAACAGGACCTAAAACAGAGCCTTGCGGCACACCTTTGGTTACAGGTAAGAATTCAGAATGAAAGTTACCCGACTTTACACACTGGTGCCTGGAAGATAAATAGTCAGCAAACCAATCACAAGCACTAGCATGTAAACCAATGTTTTTTTAATCTATTCAGCAGTATTTGGTGATCAACTGTATCAAATGCTTTTGACAAGTCAACAAATAAAGCAGCGCTATGTTGTTTCTTGTCAAGTGCTGTGATTATGCCGTTGGTGACCAGAGTGATAGCTGAAATTCTACTGTGATTGGCTCTAAATCCTTATTGATGGGGACTAAGTATTGAATAGGTAGAGAGAAAACCCTTGAGTTGATTGTTTATTAGCATCTCCAGAACCTTAGCAAGACAAGGTAACTTAGAAATGGGATAATAATTATCTAGGTTATCCCTGTCACCTCCCTTATACAGGGGGGTCACCTGGGCGGATTTCCAGAGTAGGGGAAATTTACCAGAAGAAATGGAGAGGTTAAATATATATGTAAGTGGCTCAGCAATAAGTGGGGCAGCCAATCTGATGAAAAAGGATTCTAAATTATCCTCACCAGTAGAGCATCTAGGGTTGATTGATAGTAACTGATGAAGTACTTCTTGCTGGGAGACAGGGTTAAAAGAAAAACAAACAGCGGACAAATGCTCAGAGCTTACAACAGATGGGGTCACTGTAGACATGAGTTTCTGATCAAACAGAAGGCCAGCATCAGCAAAATGCCTATTGAATGCATGACAAATATTGGTCTCACCTAAGACGTCATGATTATTTACACGTAAGTGTGTCGGCAGGGCACTGGAGACTTTAGGTTTAAGTACATTTACTGCATTCCAAAATTTTACAGGGTTGGAGAGAGAACTGGAGATAAGATCATCGTAAAACTCTATTTTAGCTTTCCTCACAGCTGCAGTGCAGCGGTTTTGGATTTGTCTGAAAATGAGCCAATGGTGAGGGTTACCAGTACGCCTGGCACGAGACCAAGCAAGATTTCTGTCCCTGAACATACTTGACAGATCCAGTGAAAACCAAGGTGTTACTCTGTTCTTGATATGAATCCTCCTGAGGGGAGCATGTTTATCCAGTAAGGAGTTAAATGTTTTCACAAAGGTGTCTATAGCAACCTGGGCATCAGTAGCTTGAATTATGGAATGAAAATTATTAGCAGCAAGATCATTGAGGAAAGCTTGGCAATCAAAGTTTTTGAGATTCCTCTTATTAACAGTGTGTGATTTTGTTTTTGGCAACTGCATGCTCCTGATACATGCTGTGGGGCAGTGATCACTTACACCTTGGTCAAAGACCCCACAAGCAGAGATTCTATTACTCTTATTTGAAAAAATCAAATCAATAAGAGTAGACTGTGAATAATTCTTAGGATTTGGCCTGGTAGGTTCAGTGACAAGCTGAGATAGGGTGAGATTCCCACTAACCTCTTTGAGATAATTTGAGGCATTACTCAACCAATCGAGATTGAGGTCACCCAACACAATCATTTCAAAGTCCAGGTATGGGGAAAGCATCTCGGCCAGATTGTCAATAGAGTTAGAATCAGCTGAAGGAGGTCTATACACACCAATAACACACAAAGTATTATTCTTCCCCAGAGCAACTTTCAAAATTAGTAATTCAAAACATTTTGGGATGGTGACAGATTTCAAGACTGAAACCTCAAAGTTGGATTTGACATATATTGCCACACCACCTCCCTTGCCAACCCTATCACATCTAAAGATATTGTAGTGATCCAAAGCTACTGAGGAGTCAGCGACAGATTCTTTCAGCCAAGATTCAGATACGACTAAGATATCAGCATCAGTCTGTGATAAAAGAATTTTAATATGATCTAATTTATCATGACGCAAAAGGCTTCTTACATTCAGGTGAATTAATCCTAACCCTTTTCTTTGCTTGAAAGTTTGCTGATTATTAAGGAGAACTGGGGTATGATTTGTGTTTGGTAACAGAGATAAAGTAGGTTGTGTGGACACTGATATTAGGTTACAAGGATTAACAGTTGGTAAGCAAGCTGAATATGAAATACGTTTCCTGGCAGTGATCACAGTGGTAATCTGTGAGACAGTGGGTGGGGAAGGAGGATTCACACAAACAGGGGGCATTTTCTTAGTTCCATTGGGCTGGAGTGAGATGGTGATTTGATGGAGGTTATAATTCACAGCTTTGAAACTACCGCTCAGATGAGAAAACCTTTCAGATACAATGGTTTGAATTGGGAGACCAACAATAGGGGCTATGGGCAACATAGGTTTGCAAATGACTTTGGAGGAGGTAGTTTGCACTCCAGACCGCTGGTGGGCGCTAGAGGGAGAAATGGTACTCGGGATGCCGCCACATGCGTAGAGGAAGAGAGTGTGGGGTAGGTGTGTGATGTTGACAGTCAGGTACGTGGCGAGTACTGAACAGCAAGACTGAAATTAGTTTTTAGCATAGTGATGCCAAGGCGGTTTGGGTGAATGCCATCAGACATGAAGAAGCGCGGGCGGCCCCAGAATAGATTGAAATTGTCTATAAAACCTAAGTTGAGTTCTTTGCAAGTGGAGAGCAGCCAGGTATGGAGATAGAAGAGCCTGCTGAATCGCTCAGAACTACGTGTCAGCGTTGGGATGGGGCCAGATAAGAACACCGATTTGCCGGTGCTGCGCAGGAAATTAAGTAGTTGTTCAAAGTCAGCTCTCATCCGCTCAGACGACCTGTGAGTGGTGTCATTTATTCCAATGTGCACTATGATTCTGGAGACTGAGGAGGGAAGGGAGTGCAGAAGCTCAGGGAGTTTTTTTAAAATGACTGGAACCGTGGATCCAGGGAAACAGCGTTGAAATAACGGACGTGTTTGATAATTGAATCACCCACAATGGGGGTGGTGGGTGAGAAAAGGGGAGTTGGAGCTCGCCGCTGTGCCCCATAACTAGTGGATAGCAACGGGGGAGAGCACTCCTTCCCAGGAGCCTGAAGATGTTTCAGCAGTGGCTGAGGCTCAGTAGCCTGATCCGATGGATCCACACCAGTGCCAGGTGGGGGAACGACGGCAGCGGGATCCACACCGGCAGCAGGTGGAGGAACGATAGCAGCAGGTGAGGGAGAGACGGCAGCAAGATCCACACCGGCGGCAGGTGGAGGAGGGACGGAAGCAGCGGAACAAGCAGCAGCCTTAGCCACACCAGGTACACCACTGATACTAAAGTTACAACAATTTCATGTTTCATGGTGAGACATCAAATTTCACCGCCATGCCACAGCCATGCCCATCAACACAGCGATTTTGAAGCCCTTCTGATTGATCTTGTGGGAGGAGTTTGTTGAAATACAACACAGTGAAGACACCAAAAATGACCACGAAAATCAAAATGGCTGACTCTCTGTTGGGTTTGGCCTATGGGTCCAAGGGACTTTTTGGTGCATCTGAGCATTATACATCTCTGCACTGATTTTCATGCAGAGATCTGTGGAACCTGCCATCAGGGGCGCTGTTTAGAAGGCGTGGCCAAATGGCTAGGCCACAACCGTAACAAAAACTGTATCACACACAAGTTGACACGTGCCAGATTTCACGCGTTTTAGAGTGTGTTTACTATGTTTGCCCCAAAAGGGCGATTTACTGTTGTCGGATTGATAATAATAATTCCTTCAGTTTCAATAGGGTCCTTGCACCGAGGTTGGCGCTCGGGCTCTAATGAAAGATATAAACTTTTGTGATAGATCAAAGACAGGAAATGAAGTTGTGTTAACTGTGATAATAATATAACTGCAAACATTAAGGAATCTGAAAAAGTGGGATTTTGACATACTGAATTTATTTCCCAACGCAAACCATGATATTTTCCAAAACATAACCGAGTAGAATTACAACTTTCATCTCTTATGAGTCCTTCTAAGTTTATTAAAGTGCAACCCTAAATTATTCTAAATTTTGGTATGACTACATTGAGTATCCTGTTGAGATGGTCCCTTGACCATGATATGCTAATGAGCTCAGAATAATAACTCTGATCTGAATATACTGCTCAGTGGAACAGACCAAGAGCTCCCATCAGTACAGATGCACAAACCAAACAGGCACAGGGTGAAACACACAGAGCACTAAACTTAACTGAAAATCTCTCTCTGCAGGAAATTTGAAAGTATTAATTTTCTTGATTTAAGGCCTGTTATTGCAAATGTTTCCTCACTATTAATGATCATTTATATATGGAACCTAACCTATTTTTTCAACAGGCCTGATGATGTTGTTCAGGACAGCCTTGTCTGTCTTGAAACACTTCTTGATGTACCTTCCCCAAGAACTCACCCCCTGATGCATGCATTTTATTTTTTTGCTGTCTCTTTATCAGTTCTTACAATATGTGGGAACCTTCTTGTAATAACCTCCATCATTTACTTCAAACAGCTCCACACTCCTACAAACTTCTTCATCCTCTCTCTCGCTGTAACTGACTTGCTTGTTGGGGTTTTACTTTTGTTGCAGATCATGATACCAGCTACAGGAAGCTCTTGTTCAGTACTAGGCTATTTTGATATGTATCTGCGTGCAGCCTCTATTTGGAACTTGTGCTTTATTTCTGTTGACAGATATTATGCTGTGTGTCAGCCTTTGAGCTACCGAACTAAAATAAATGTCCGTGTTACTGTGATCATGATCCTGGTGAGCTGGATTTTATCTGGTTTTACCTTCTCAACTCGAGCTATACAACATATTTTTTCTTTTTACCTCCCAGCTGTCATACTGTGTATCATCTACCTAAAGATTTTGACAGTGGCACAGAGACAGGCACGCAGCATCCAGAACACAACCTGTCAGAGGACAAAGTCTGAAAGTAAGATGGAGAGAAAGGCCACAAGAACTCTGACTATTGTGATGGGAGTTTTTCTGATCTGTTTGACTCCTTTCTTTCTTTGTTGGGTCATTGATCCTTTCATTAATTACAGTATACCATTTGCTGAGTATTATGCATGTGTGTGGCTTGGATGGTCAAATTCAATGCTCAATCCATTCATCTATGGTTTCTTTTACAGCTGGTTTCGATCAGCTTTCAGAATGATCATTTCTGGGAAAATATTTCAAGGTGATTTTACTCATTCTAAGCTCTCTTGACTCATTACTTGCTGCTAATCATCACTAGTTTGACTCTGAAGATTTACATCTCTTTCTACTGCAGCTCATAGAAAATCTGCCACTGTACTATGCATAAAGTATCTGTATGTACAACTCAGTACACAGATAGCAGTACATAGTAAACAGTACATACAATAATCTCAAAGTTAGTGTCTATAAATAATCACAGAATCCTCATTTCATACTGTATGTATTCAGTCATAGATGCTGCATAATGAATGCAGGAGTACAGCTCTGAAGTTCTCTGTGAATAAAACTTGAGGAATTAATGTTGGAATGATCTTTCTCTTGCAGCAGTTTTTAGTCAGTGCCTTCATTATTTGTTTTGGCTGCAGATGGAGACAGAATAAAGAAAAAGTTTCATCACTGGATATCTGCAAAGTTCTTCATTTGTAGTAACATCAAAATCAGTTGGTAAATAGTTGCACATTGTCCAGAAAGACAATTCCCGTCACAAAATCAGTTCTCATAAAGAATGATGGATTACTTTTGTCTCTGTTCAGATAACAAATTTATGGATGTGCACTTTAGCATCCTTTAAAGTACAAACAAAAAGTAGAAACACTTTTTAAGTTAGTTTAAGTTCTCATTCTGTCTCTGCTTTGACACATATGAAGATGCTGTGAATTCAAGACTAAGCAGAGAAAATGTCCACTTTTACAGTCAATGATGATCATGGCCATTTCTATTGTCCACACTGCAGTTTGTGTCTTAACAGTATTGAGTCATTATTAGTGGACACTTGTCTTGCCTTTGTGAGACAGTTTCAGAAGGATTCGAATTTACAAAACAGTTTGTTTGACAGAACAAGCACACTGTTTGAATTTCGATTTTAAACATTCTCAAAGCAAAATCTGGCTCCGAAAAGGCTGCCGATGGCCCTCTGACTGTTCACTCAGTCACATTAACAATCAATTCACTGACTTTTTTTCTCAGGAAGGAGGGACAGATATGCCAATTTTGGAAGATGGTTTAAATCTTCATGATGATGCATGATGATCTTTCAGGCTGCAAAAAGTATCATTATTAGCTGAAGAGGAGCAAAAGTTACTCAGAAATGAGGATAATTCTGATCCCATAAATGTGTATTACAGACTAAAAGAGATTAAATATGCTGCTCCTTCTGTTCCTGGTAGGATGGAAGAGGTTCACGTTATGTTTAATGTTGTAACCTGTTTCAAATGTTACCAAAGCACAACTAAAATGTGTCTGCAGTTTTTTAATGCAGTAAAACATCTGATCTATCTGTTAATTCTTACATCAAGTTGATTTTTTTAATACGTTTTGGTCAGAAGTCAGTTAATTTGAAAATAAATAATTTGACAACAAGATGAGTTATGGGCCTCTGAATGTTTATTCATGTTATCTAATAAGTAATGGCATTATCAAGTGACAAGTTGAGTAATCCTGTTGTTGGGGTTACTGGGGCAAAAATGATTTTCACTGTGCATCATTTCATCATTTCATTTCATCATATAGCATGATCGGACGGCACGATGGCGCAGTAGTTAGCGCTGCTGCTGCACAGCAAGAAGGTCCTGAGTTCGACTCTCAGAGCCGGCAGGGCCTTTCTGTGTGGAGTTTGCATGTTCTCCTCGTGTCCGCATGGGTTCTCTCCGGGTACTCCGGCTTCCTCCCACAGTCCAAAGACATGCAGCATAGTAGGTTAATTGGTGACTCTAAATTGCCCGTAGGTATGAATGTGAGAGTGAGTGGTTGTTTGTCTCTGTGTGTCAGCCCTGCGATGAACTGGCGACTTGTCCAGTGTGTACCCCGTCTCTCGCCCAAAGTCAGCTGGGATAGGCTCCAGCCCCCCGCGACCCTCACGGATAAGCGGTTACAGAAAATGGATGGATATAGCATGATTCAGGTCTGAAGCACTCTCTGACTAGATTTGAGTTGGATGTGGTCAAAGTCTCAGACATGTCATTTCCTGTGGCCAATACGTGGCACTATGACTATCACAAAATATTATCATGTGGATGTTTTCAGGGTGGGACTATCATCAAACAGTGAAGTTTGGTGGAGGTCAGACCATTAATACTAAAGTTATAACAATTTCATGTTCAGCGCCACACCACAGCTATGCCCTTCAACACTGATTTTGAAGCCCTTCTGATTAATCTTGTGGGAGGAGTCTCTTAAAGCAAGGGAGTAGGTTTGATTTTGACATTGGTGGGGACACAAACGTGCTCCGAGGCAGCACTCCTGAAAGTTGATGTTGTTGTTGTTTTTTTTTTTGTATTTGCAATCATAATTTCACGTCATGTAGAGCTGATCAAACAAGCAAACAATCATAGTCAGAAAAAAAAATTCAATTTCGGTTGCCCTCCCCACTTATAATTGCGGTTGCAGATACATGCACTGCCTCCTGTTTTGTCCAACTAACAGGCTGCAAGTAGCTTTTACAAGCAGATGGAGTGACAGCGGGGACGGCCAATCACATGTCCATTAGCGAGAAACCGGCAGAGCCAATCGGAGAGCGATATTTAGGTTAGAGGTGGGACTTCTAGCAGAGACCAACTGTTAACCCTTTGTGTGCCATAATCATTGACTAAACACTACGGACAGCGGTTGTATTGATAGTGACTACACATTAGTGGCTGGATATTGGTAGGGATGTGTCCCTAGCATCCCTACCCAATTCTACGCACCTGGCTTGAAGTACAACACAATTCAATTCAAAGTGGCTTTATTGGCATGACCATAATAAAGTACAGTATTGCCAAAGCACATTGTTCAAAATGAAATAAGAAAATAGCAGTAACACACAACATTTAAAGTGCTAAGCAAGAACACGAAACTGACCACGACTATAATAATAATAATAACATTAAGCAGTGTGTGTGTGTGTGTGTGTGTGTTGGGGCTGTCACTCACTGTTCCTCAAACTGTGGCAGGTGAAGACATATTCTGCTGCTAACTTGCAGCTCTCTCTATGTTCTCCCAATAGTATTGGCAGTTTCTTTATATTGGTTAGTTGGTCAAATTCAGGATGTTTGTTTTTAAATTTGGGGAAATATGTCATTCGGATTTCTTGATTTCTTGAACATTCTGTGAGAAAGTGCAGCTCTGTCTCTACTTTGTTTTGTTTGCACAGCTGGCAGAAGCGTTCCTCTTGTGTTTGGTAAGGAAGTTTAGGAGTCTCGAATTTATAATACCGCGAGTGAAACTGTGGAACAGACTGACGAGGGAGCTAAGGCAATGTCCAAGCATGAGCATGTTCAAACAGCGGTACAAACATATGGTATTCACAAGGTACAGGGAAGAAGAACAGTGTGACAAACACTAGGGTTCTCACATATTTACATGTTTAGTTAGCTTATTTATTTCATTTATTATCTATTGTTGGCATAGGCACATATGCTTATTTACTGTATGTGTAGTATGTAATATAAAAAAAAAAAATTAAAAAAAAGAAAGGTTACACA